>WHUY01000208.1:0-37405 GCA_015179035.1 Tirmania nivea
AGAGACTCAGTATATTGAACTTATTAAGATAGGAGAATGGGATTATCAGAAGTTCGCAAATATAAATATTTGCAAGGTTATAAAAATAACTACCAGTAAGAACCTAGAGAAACTTGTTGATCGATTGCTATCTTAGTATAGGGATTTTGCAAAAATCTTTAGAAAGGAGATATAATCCACTCTTCCCTCTTATGGTCTATAGAACATGACAATCGAGTTGGAAGAAGGAAAAAGTCTGCTATCAAGAAAGTTGTACCCCCTCTTCCCTAATGAACTGGAGCTTCCCAAAGAATACCTTAATAAGATACTCTGAACCGGCAAGATCAGACCAAACAAAAGTAGTACTAGTGCTCCTATTTTCTTCGCCAAACATCCTAATGGTAAGCTTCGAATAGTCGTGGACTATAGAGGTCTTAATGCCATTACTAAAAAAGATAAGTATCCTCTACCACTCATAACCACTCTCATAGAATAAGTTAGCACTTTACAGGTTTTCTCCAAAGTCGACTTAAAACCTGGGTTTAACTTGCTAAGAATAGCAGTAGGAGATGAGTGGAAGATAGTATTCAAGACTAGATATGGCTTGTGTGAGTATATAGTTATCTCTTTTGGGCTAACTAATGCTTTGTCTGTCTTCCAATAACATATTAGTAATATTCTATCTGAGAAAATTGATCAAGGGATCATTGTATATATTGATAATATCCTTATATATACTCAGAATGAAGAGGAACATATTGGACTCATCTGTTGGGTACTACAGAAGCTAACGGAGAACAACCTTTATATGAACATTGATAAGTATATCTTCCATGTCCCTAAGCTAGAATTTATAAGATTTAATGTCAGCACAAAAGGGATACAAATAGGTCAGAAAAAAGTCAAGGACATTTTCACATGGCAAGCCCCTTGGAATATTAAAGAAGTGCAGAATTTTATTAGTTTTACTAATTTCTATCGCTAGTTTATTAAAGGCTTTAGTAATTTAGCTCTCCTATTTCAAACACTTATACATAATGAAGTTCGTTGGAATTAGACATAGCAGTATCAAAAGACCTTCGATGAGCTAAAATATAGGTTCACTATAGCTCTAATACTATGCCATTATCATTCTAAATGACTAAAGATGATAGAGACAGATGTGTCCGATCTAGCAAAAGCTGGTATCCTATCTCAGAAAGAACTAGATAGTTATTGGTACCTAGTTGCTTACTACTTAAAGTGTTTCATCCCAGCAGACCTTAATTATGACGTCTATGATAAGGAAATAGTCGTAATAGTCAATTGCTTTCAGGAATAGAGAAACTTCTTGATGAGTACCACTGAGGAAATAATTATGTATACAGATCACAAGAACTTTGAGTACTTTAATTCCATAAAGTTACTCAATCGAAGGCAGACTAGATGGGCAGAAATACTAAGCCAGTTCAACTTTAGAATTATCTATGACCTAGGTGACAAAAATGGTAAAGCTGATGCATTTTTCCATCAGGTTAATCCTAACCTCGAAGAAGGGGGGGAGAAGTAGGACCACATGATTCAGATATTCAAACCTAATCAATTCCAACAAGGTTCAGGTGAGAAGGTACTAGTAATGTGCCAAATTATGGCAGTGAAGGCCTTACAAACAGAAGAATCAATATGGTCGAAGGAAATCCTAGAGGCTGGCCTCATAGATGAAAACTGGTTAGGGATTTGTAATACATTGAAGTTTAGCAAGGAGTATCCTGATCTTGAGTACTATAGTTTGGAAGATGATATGGTGACCTACGAAAAACGTTTGTATATTGCTGATAACACTTCACTTAAGCTAAAGGTGGTATTCTAAAGCCATGATACTAAAGTTACAGGATACTTCAAAGATGACAAAACCTTTGAACTAATGAAATAAAACTACTACTGACCGAATATAGAAGATTGGGTATGTGACTATATCTATATATACGATACTTGCTAGTACAATAAGATAGTACGTTATGAGAAATATGGCAAGCTCATACCTCTTCCAATTCCTTATAGACCATAGGAATATATTTCGATAGATTTCATTACTAATTTACTTCTAGTCAAAGGGTATAATCACATCTAAGTTATTATCGATAGGTTCAATAAGATAGTATATTTCATTCCTTTAAAGAACGGAAAAATTAAAGAGTTAGCTAAGATATTTGTCAAGGAGGTATAGAGACTACATGGGTTACTAAAGAGGGTTGTTTTAGATAGGGACTTGGTGTTCATAAGTTCTTTCTGGATGGAAGTAATACAGTTGCTAGGAGTTGAGTTGGATAAGTCCTCGGTATATTAGCCCCAGATGGATGATCAAACCGAATGAGTCAATTAGATCTTGGAGCATTATTTACGGATGTTTTATTGTTGGGATTAGGATGCCTAGGTTGAGTTACTTCCTTTTACTGATTTCTGTTATAATAATACTATCCACTCTAGTACTAAACGTACTCTTTTCTATGCAATATATGGCCAACATCCCAAGAATAACTTCCAAAACCCAACTGAGGCCTCAATAGAATCCAACAACCTTGAGGCAGCTAAGACGGTCGAAACTCTAAATACAATAAGAGAGGCTATGAGAGAGAATATAAAGGCAGCACAGGCCTATATATTAAAATACTACAATCTCAAAGTAACAGAAAAGGAACTGATATTCAATGTAGGAGACTGGGTTATGGTCAATACTAAGAATATTAAGACTAAGCATCCAACCAAAAAGCTTGACTACAAGCTTCAAGGAAAGTTCAGAATCAAACGACTTATTAGTACTTACACCTATGAGTTAGAACTTACCCCAAGTACAGGCAAAACCTACTCCATCTTCCATATCAGTCTGTTGGAACCCTACCACCTTAACACGATTGCCAGCAGACGTCTGCCAACACCCCCTCCCATCAATCTCGAAGAATTGGAGTATTAAATAGAGAAGGTCAAGATAAGTAAGCTTTAGAAAAGAAGAGTAATGTACTTAGTTTCTTCTAAGAGTTATAGTCCTACTGATGACACATGGGAACCATATGAGAACTTGAAGGATGGAGGCTATGAAATCGTTTGAAAATTCCATCTGGATAATCCTTGTAAGCCATGGGACCCTGATGTTATCTTGTGAGGATTTTTCATTTTTTCCTATTTAAGCTTTAGGTTTTTAAAATTATCTTTCATGTATTTTTTATTTTCTACCTGTATTTCTTATTTCATTTTCTATTCCAGAGGTGTAATGAGACGTACGCAGCTGTGTTTTGGCTGTCGTATATAAGGACTGGTCCTCAAGCCCCATCCATAGTCGTTAGTAATAATACTGATTCTATTTGTATGATAAATTAGATTCTTGTAGACAAGAGCCTTAAGAGGGGAGATACTGTCACGGGGTAACATCCAACCCTACCTTAGGTACTTGAGCTCTCATAGAATGACCCTAGATATCGATATGGACTCTAGGTACACTTATAGCAGTGTAGTACAAGCGTTTCTAATACTTATCTATAAGAGATAAGTATATGAAACAGGTATAAACTCCGGAGTGGTATATAACTATCATAGATAGTTAAGACCCTTATGGCATGCCCATAGACCCTTAAGGGAGCTACGGTTTAAGTTTCATAAGTATCTGATTAATAGTTCAATAGTTACACCTAGATCAATATGCTAACTATATGCATATATACTAGCTATACTAGGTATTATCCTGAAGTCTTGGCATTACTCTGAACTGAAGTTAATACCCTGAACTTTAGGAAAATAACTCAGTAAAAATACATAAAATAAAGAAGCCATGAGGGCGTACTTTAGACCAAAGTATGTTCAGTGATATTATAAGGGAGTGTCTCCTAAGCTAAAGCTGAAGATACAGTCGAAATATAAAGTTCTCTAAATTTAATATTTCGAAGTTGTATCTAGGCCTACTCTTCGCTCTGATTCTATTTCCGCAATCTATTTTATGATCAGAGTAATACTTATAGAGTTTTAAGACCTTTAGCAAGGTTAATTAAATTCATAAGGAAGTTTATCTATTACTGATACTAACTCCATGAATAATATGGGCACCGAGATGAATTAAGATTCTATAATCTTCCACATATTGGTATCTATCCAATAATAATCTATTTGTGACCCACGAGTCTTCATTAATAGAGTTATGTGCACTTGAAAATTATTTTTAATAGACATTAGATACTATTAAGAAAATACTATTACAAGCTCAAATAAGATAACTCTATGATACTATTGGGTATTTATTCGATAGTATTGGGGATTGGTATTATATCGGAAGTAGAAATTAGTTATCTTGGCTAAGTATTCTTTAATGGAATAAGTCGGCTTAAGTAAAGTATATGAAATATACAAGCATAGGAATCTTTTCTATGTTTGGGTTAGTAACCTATGACAATGAGCACAGATTATGACTACGTTAATAAAAGTGTGGATAGCATGACACTTAGGAAGAAATTCTGAATAGTGACGAGTAGGTGTGTGTCCCTCAAAATATTTTATCAAAGAATATCTACTATCACTGCGCATTATAAATAGTAAAAGTAGTTTTCGGTTAAATCTAATTCTACTATTAAAAGTATTTGAAAGCAAGAGCACCTTGCGTACATGAAGTCTACAAAGTTCTAAGTCTAGTTTTCTTTATTCTTAGATAGTATAAAGATTTATTTTCTATTTTGAAATAAGATCTGTCATGAAGGATTAAAGCAGATTGAACTTTCTGCTTTAGGATATTATTCTGTGTTGCGAAATAAGTATCGTTACAGCAGTAGAAGTACGGCCGTCCAATTCTTTAGTTGTTAGAGCACTATAAGGGTGAATAGGGCCCCTGTGACACTGAGACTCAGGTTCACATAGTCTAAGTCAGTACTAATAAGGATATTTTTAACAAGGTGCCAACTAGTATAAAAATATGCTTTCAAGCAATTCCTAATGCTGGGTCTCAAGTTGAGTACAAGAAGGTTAGGGAGGTATATACACAGAACCAGTTCCATCAAAAAGAATAACCATCTGGTACAAAAAAGGAGGCGGCCTCCACTATTAAGACTACAGAAAAAAAATCTAATAACATTAATGACCGAATCTCTAAGCCAAAGCAGAAGGCGAAAACCAAGCCTGATACCAAATCCAAAGTCAGGTCCGATGCTTCCTACAAGAAGGAAAAAAAGCCTGGCTAGAATAAGGTCACGTATGCTATACAGCAGGCTCAGAAGAAGAATATGTAGTATATTAAGTGTGGGGATAAAAACTATATAATGGGTAACTACATAGTTGAATGGAAACCATCGGCAGAGTCTAAAGGAAAGGGTAAAGCCAAGGAGGAAGTTAAGAAGATGGTAATAGTGGCAGCTCTAGTAGAGCTACTTGAAATTTCTTTTAGTCAGATAATCAGTGATAATGAATTGGATTATGAGGAAAATTCGAACTGTTAGGGATACGAGCCATCTAGTACGTCAGGTCAGATAATCTCGTAGGATTGGTTTTCTATTTATGTTATGAAAAAGGATATCTCTGTTAGTAGTTGGAAGGAGGAATATGTTGGGGAACCCATAGATATTGACCCTACTTTCATTAGTTCTGTTTCTTGCAATTTGTCTTCCTCTGCTTTTTTTTTATTATAAAATATAAAAAAAGGGACTAAAAGAAAAGCCGATGATGAGGTAGCTTCTCTTGTCGGTAAACTTCAAAAAAGACTACAAAATGTAGCAGTGCTGGATATTTCTTTGGATAGAGTACAGGATCTCTCTTTGGCAAGAAAATCTGGTATAAAAGTATTAAAGTCTGATGAGTTAAAATTTCTTATTTCCATTAAGTTATTATGGACGTATAGAGGAATTAAACATGACCTTTCTATTAATACTTTAGTTAATACCAGCGTAGAAGCTACGATTTTCAATTCTGATTTCGTTAAATAGATAATGTTACCTTAGGTTAAGAAGGAGAAAAGACTGAGATTAGAGAGCACTGATAGCTTGATTTTCAAGAGGTCTGACATAATGCAGGTCCGGAACCTGCAGAGAGAAGTCTCTGATACAAGATCAAGGTAAAACAAAACCCTTGACCTAGTAACTAAGGTTGCGTGCCTCGAACTAAGTCTTCTACTCATTTTAGGAATAGATTGCATCATTACTAATTATGATAAGCTATGAGTCACCACTCCTTGTGGACTCGAGCTTAAGAGAGCATTAGAAATTGAGGAAGTTACTGATTTTACTGACTTTGACGAAGTTTTTGTAGAGACTCAGTATGTCAAACTTATTAAGATAGGAGAATGGGATTATCAAAAGTTCGCAAATAGAGACGTTCACAAAGTTATGAAAATAACTATAAGTGAGAACCTAGAGGAACTTGCTAATCGATTACCATCTCAATACAGAGATTTTGCAAAAATCTTTGAAAAGAAGATGTAATCTGCCCTTCCCTCTCATAGTCCACAAGACATAACAATTGAGTTGGAAGAAGGAAAAAGTCTATTGTTAGGAAAGTTATACCCCCTCTCCCCTAATAAACTGGAGTTTCTCAAAGAATACCTTAATGAGATGCTCCAAACCAGCAAGATTAGACTGAGTAAAAGCAATACTGGCACTCCTATTTTCTTCACTAAACAACTTAATAGCAAGCTTCAAATACTTGTGGACTATAGAGGTCTTAATACTATTACTAAAAAAGATAAGTATCCCCTGCCACTTATGACCACTCTTATGGAACAAGTTGGTACTTCACAGGTTTTTTCTAAACTTGACTTAAAACTTGGGTTTAACTTGCTAAGAATAGCAGCTGGAAATAAGTGGAAAACAGTATTCAAGACCAGATATGGCTTGTACAAGTATACAGTTATACCTTTTAGGTGAACTAATGCTCCGTCTGTTTTCCAACAACATATTAATAATATTCTATCTGATTGAATTGATCGAGGAATCATTATATATATTAATGATATCCTTATATATACTTAGACTGAAGAGGAATATGTCGAGCTCATCTGTTGAGTACTATAGAAGCTAATAGAGAACAACCTTTGTATCAATATTGAAAAGTGTATCTTCCATATCTTTGAGGTAGAATTCGTAGAATTTAAGGTCGGCACAAAAGGGATACAAATGGGCCAGAAGAAAGTTGAGGACATCCTTGCATGGCAAGCCCCTCGGAACGTCAAAGAAGTACAGAAATTTATTGGCTTTAATAATTTCTATCACTAGTTTATCAAAGGCTTTAGCAGTTTAGCCCTTCTGATTGAAACATTGACGTATAATAGAGTTTCTTGTAATTGAACACAGTAGTATCAAAAGGCCTTCAATGAACTAAAATATATGTTCACTACAGCTCCAATATTATACTATTATCATCCCAAATGACCAAAAATGATCGAGATAGACATGTCTGATCTAGCAAAGACTGGTATCCTATCCTAAAAGAAACTAAATAGTCATTGGCACCCTGTTGCTTACTACTTAAAGCATTTTATTCCTGCGGAGCTTAACTATGATGTTTATGACAAGGAAATGGTCATGATAGTTAACTGTTTTCAGGAATGGAGATACTTTTTGATAAGTGTCTCAAAGGAGATAATTGTATATATAGATCATAAGAACCTTGAGTACTTTAATTCTACGAAGTTACTCAATCGAAGGCAGGCTCGTTGGGCAGAAATACTAAGCCAGTTCAATTTTAGGATCATCTACTGCCCAGGTGACAAGAATGGTAAGGTTGATGCATTTTTCCATCAGTTTGATTCTAACCTTGAAGAAAAGGGAGAGAAGCAGGACCACACAATTTGGATATTCAAACCTAGTCAATTCCAACTAGGTTTGGGTAAGGAAGTACTAGTAACGCGTGGAATTATAGTAGTGAAGGCCTTACAGATGGAAGAATCAACTTGGTCGAAAGAAATTCTAGAGGCTGGTCTCATGGATGAGAAGTAGTTAGAGATTCAGAATGCATTGAAGTTTGGCAAGGAGGATCCCAGTCTTAAGCACTATGGTTTAGAAGATAACATAATGACCTACGAAAGACGTTTGTATATTCCTGACAACAACTCTCTCAAGCTAAAGGTAGTATTCCAGAGCTATGATGCTAAAGTTGCAGGATACTTTGGATATGACAAGACTCTCGAACTAATAAAATAAAATTACTACTAGCTGAATATGGAAGATTAGATACGTGACTACGTCTATATATGCAATATTTGCTAGTGCAATAAGACATTGCGACATGAGAAATATAGTAAGCTCGTACCTCTTCCAATTCCCTATAGGCTATAGAAATATATTTCAATAGATTTCATTATTGATTTACCTTTAGTTAAGGGGTATAATCAAATCTAGATTATTGTCGATAGGTTTACCAAGATAGTATATTTCATTCTTTTAAAGAACCAAAATACTAAAGCATTAAGTAGGATATTTGTCAAGGAGGTGTGGAGACTATATGGGTTGCCAAAGAGGATTGTTTTAGATAGAGACTCAGTATTCACAAGTTTATTTTGGATGGAAATTATATAGTTGTTAGGAGTTGAATTGGATAAGTCCTCGATATATCACTTTCAGGTGGATGGCTAAACTGAATGAGTCGACCAGATCCTAAAGTATTATCTATGGACGTATTATTATTGGGATCAGGATGATAGAGTTAAGTTACTTTTGTTTGCCAAGTTCTATTATAATAATAGTGTCCACTTTAGTAATAAACATACTCCTTTTTATGTAGCATATGGCCAATATCTCAAGAACAACTTCTAAAATCCAACCGAGGCCTTAACCGAATCTACTAACCTTGAAGCAGGTAAGACAGTGGAAACCTTGGATGCAATGAGAGAGGCAATAAGGGAGAACATAAAGGCAGCAAAGGCCCGTATATCAAAATACTATAATCTTAAGGTGGCAGAGAAGGAACTAATATTTAAGGTAGGAGACTAGGTCATGGTCAATACTAAGAACATTAAGACTAAGCGTCCGACCAAGAAGCTTGACTACAAGCTTCGAGGGAAGTTTAGAATTAAATGACTCATTGGTACTTACACCAATAAGTTAGAACTTTCTCCGAGTATAGGCAAAAGTTACTCTATCTTCCATATCAGTCTGTTGAAACCCTACTACCTTAATACAATTGCTGGCAGACGTTCGCTAACTCTCTCTCTTGTCAATCTCAAAGAATCGGAATACCAGATAGAGAAGGTTAGGACAAGTAAGCTTCAGAAAGGAAAAGTGATGTACTTAGTTTTCTGGAAAGGTTATGGTCCTAATGATGACAGATAGGAACTATATGAGAACCTAAAGGATGAAGACTCTGAAATGGTTCAGAATTTCCATCTGGATAATCCTCGTAAGCTACAGGACTCTGATATTATCTTGTGAGGATTTTTCTTTTTTTCTTATTAGGCTATAAGTTTTTTGAATTATCTTTTATACATTTTTTATTTCTTACCTATATTTCTTATGCCATTTTCTGTCCTAGGGGTACAATAAGACATACGCAGCTGTATTTTACCTATTGTATATGAGGACTAGTCCTCAAGTCCTATTTATAGTCATTAGTAGTAATATTAATTCTATTTACATAATCAATTAGGTTCTTATGGACAAGAACCTTAAGGGGGGGGGCACTGTCATGGGGTGACATCCAGCCCTATCTTAGGTACTTGAGCTCTTATAGAATAAACCTATATATCCATATGGACTCTAGGTATACTCATAGTAGTATAGTACAAGCGTTTCTAATACTTGTCTATAAGAGATAAGTATATAAAATGGGTATAAACCTTGGAGTGGTATATAACTATCATAGATAGTTAAGACCCTTATGGCACACCTATGGACCCTTAAGAGAGCTACGGTTTAAGTTTCATAAGTATCTGATCAATAGTTCAATAGTTACACCTAGATCAATATACTGACTATATGTATATATACTAGTTATACTAGCTATTACCCTAAAGTTTTGGCGTTACCCTAAACTAAAGTTATTACTCTGAACTTTAGGAAAATAACTCGGAGAAAGTAAATAAAATAATAAAGCCATGAGAACGTACTTTAGACCAAAGTGCGTCTGATAATATTATAAGGGAGTGCGCCCTAAGCTAAGGCCAAAGATACGGTTAGAATATAAAGTTCTCCGAATTTAATGTTTCAAAGTTATATCTAGGCCTAGTCATCGCCCTGATTTCATTTTCGTAATCTATTTTATGATTGGAGTAACACTCATAGAAGTTATAAGACCTTTAGTAAGGTTAATCAAATCTATGAGGAAGTTTATCTATTACTAATAATAACTTCATAAATAATATAAGTATCGAGATGAATTAAGATTCTATGATCTTCCACGTATTGACACCTATCCAATGATAATCTATTTGTGACCTACAAGTCTTTATTAATAGACTTATGAGCAGTTGAAAATTATTTTCATTGGATACTAGATACTATTAAGAAAATACTACTATAAGCTCAAATGAAATAACTCTATAATACTGTCGAGTATTTATTCAATAGCATCAGGGATTGGTATTATATCGGAAGTAGAAATTAGTTATCTTAGCTAAGTATTCTTTAATGGAATAAGTTAGCTTAAGCAAACTATATGAAACCTACAGGCATATGAAGCTTCTCTACGTTTGAGCTAGTAACCTATAATAATGAGCATAGATCATAACTGTATTAACAAAGGTGTGGATAGCATAACACTTAGGAAGAAATTCCGAAGAGTGATAGGTAGATATGTATCCCCCAAAATATTTTATCAAGAAATATCTACCATCACTACGTATTATAAATAGTGAGAGTAGTTCTTGGTTGAATCAAAATTCTACTATTAAGAGTATTCAAAAGCAAGAGCACCTCGAGTATATAAAGCCTATAAAGTTCTAAATCTAGTTTACTTTATTTTCGACTGACGAAAGATTTATTTTGTATTGCAAAATAAGATCTGTTAGAAAGGATTAAAATGGATTAAGCTTTCTGCTATAGGATTTTATTCTGAATTACAGAATAAATATCATTACGGTAGTAGAAGTACAGCCGTCCTATTCTTTAGTTGCTGGAGTGCTATAAGAGTGAATAGGGCCCCTGTGATACAATATTAAAACCCCTTACTCTACTACTAATAACTTATAAAAAATAGATACAGAGTAGCTCTCACATACAACTATAGGCTTAATGAGTACAAGGTCTTAATAGGGACTATGTCCATATTTGGTAATGCTGTCTTATTTGAAATATAATCTACAAACTTAAGAATATCAGTATGTAGCTCGACTCTATAGTAACTAATATTTGCAAATTTATACTGCATACTCTACTATCAATAATATAATCCTCAAAATTTGTAAGCAGAGTAGCACATATATAGTTACTAGTAGTTTATATAGCCTAGTGGGGAGGACTCTTTATAACTAGTGGGATTTGGTTGGACTAAATTCTTTAGGTGCATATTTAATAATGGTGGGATGGACTTAGACTTAATACTTCTATAATTATGAAAGTCTTACTACACTAGGTGTATAGTCTCTAGTTGCATAGTACTAATAGGTACATAATTCATAGCATAAGTACTATAACGGCTATAGGTAAGGAATAGTATATAGCCCAATAGGAATTTGGTATCTATATTCTTATGAGAGTCTTAAGACAAGACTCTCAGAGTTATTATGATATAATGAAAGAAATCAAAAGGGGAGAATATAATGAAAGAAATCAAAAGCAGAGAAGGAATAAATAACTACAGTTATAGAATAATACTAAGATAGTTTATCATAATACCAAGCAAAATTATATATCAGACTAAAAGTTATGGCCCTATATTGTAATGTAGTTGGAGGAAAGACATTTACAAAATAAGGAGTATAAAATAGTCTAAGGAAAGACATTGATATAAAAGAGGTTTATATTAGAATGTATAGATATTTAAAGCCTGGATATAGTTTTTGATAGTTACTTTTGCAAAGGTTTCTAGCTTATAGAAGTTTA
The DNA here is from genome assembly GCA_015179035.1 of Tirmania nivea. Taxonomy (NCBI): domain Eukaryota; kingdom Fungi; phylum Ascomycota; class Pezizomycetes; order Pezizales; family Pezizaceae; genus Tirmania; species Tirmania nivea. Next base: position 11,958 of record WHUY01000208.1, read on the forward strand.
TAATATGATTAGTGAAAAAAAAGAAAATTCTTTCACATGCATTTATATTAAGTCTTAAAAGACTTGACAAGTGCACCTCGATCATAAGTATACTACTAACCTTACTAGGAACTTGTAAACCAATGTCATACTAGAGGTAGTTAGGCTTTTGTTGTCTAGTTGGCATAACACCCTCATATAAATACTATAGGTATAAGACTAACTCTGTAGGTTTAGTCAAGTTGTACTATAGGTTACATACTATGAGGGCCAAACAAAAGGCCAGTACCCACCAGTCTAAGAAGAGTGTTATGCTAACCAGACTATAAACAAACTGACATTCTCTAACATTTAAGGCAACTAGAAGCATACTATAAAGGGCCTATCTTAGGTAGCTAGGGGAATCTGCTAGACCAGATCAAGTAATTACCCATAATATTCATTTCTATTGCAGTCACTTTATGATATTCATTTAGAAATGGTTGAACCTTGGCATGACCAACTGGATAATAAAATAGAATAACTATTAAAAATAGCCCAATCTCACATATTTAGAGTCCAAAGGTAGACCAGATGTTATAGAGTGATATCCAGCCCTATCTTAGGTACTTGAGCTCTTATAGAACGACCCTAGATATCCATATAGACTCTAGGTACACTTATAGTAGTATGGTATAAGTATTTCTAATACTTATTTATAAGAGATAAGTATATGAAATGGGTATAAGCCTCGGAGTAGTATATAACTATCATAGATAGTTAAGACCCTTATGACATGCCCATAGAACCTTGAAAGAGCTACGGTTTAGGTTTTATAAGTATCCGATCAATGGTTCAATAGTTATACCTAGATTAATATACTAACTATGTGTACATATACTAGTTATACTAGTTATTACCTTAAAGTCTCGGTGTTACCCTGAACTAAAGTTATTACTCTGAACTTTAGAAAAATAACTCAGTAAAAATAAATAAAATAATAAAGCTATAAGGGCGTACTTTAGACCAAAGTGTGTCTAGTGACATTATAAGGGAGTGCACTCTATACTAAGACTAAAGATATAGTTGGAATATAAAGTTCTCCGAATTTAATATTTCAAAGTTGTATCTAGGCCTATTCATTGCCTTAATTTCATTTTCGTAATCCATTTTATGATTGGAGTAATACTCACGAAGGTTATAAGACTTTTAGTAAGGTTAATTAAATCTATGAGGAAGTTTATCTATTACTAATAATAACTCTCTGAATAATATGAGTATTAAGATAAATTAAGATTCTATGATCTTCCAAATATTGATATCTATCCAATGATAATCTATTTGTGATCCACAAGTCTTTATTAATAGAGTCATGAGCAGTTGAAAATTATTTTCAATAGACACTAGATTCTATTAAGAAAACACTACTGTAAGCTCAAATAATATGACTCTATAATACTGTTGGGTATTTATTCAATAGTATCAGGGATTGGTATTATATCAGAAGTAGAAATTAGTTATCTTAGCTAAGTATTCTTTAATAGAATAAGTCAGCTAAAGCGAAGTATATAAAACCTGTAGGCATAGGAATCTTCTCTATGTTCGAACTAGTAACCTGTAATAATGAGTGCAGATTATGACTGCATTAACAAAGGTATAGATGGCATAATACTTAGGAAATAATTTTGAAGAATAATAGGTAGGTGTGTATCCTCTAAAATATTTTATCAAAAAATATCTACTATCACCATACATAATAAATAGTAAGAGTAGTTCTCAGTTGAATCCTAATTCTACCATCAAGAGTATTCGAAAGCAAGAGCACCTCAAGTATACAAAGGCTATAAAGTTCTAAGTCTAGTTTACTTTATTTTTAACTGATGAAAGATTTATTTTGTATTACGAAATAAGATTTATCGGAAAGGATTAAAGTAGATTGAACTTCCTGCTATAGAATTTTATTCTGAGTTGTAGAATAAATATCATTAAGGCAGTAGAAGTATAGCCGTCCTATTCTTTAGTTGCTAGAGCGCTATAAGAGTGAATAGGGCCTCCATGACTATACTTTATAGACAAGTAATTCTCCTTTTGTTTCATACCAGTATACTCAAATAAATTATATCTAACTTCTAGACACTAAGAGGGCCTAGCCAGCCTTACCGATCCATTACACTCCCAGATATCACACCTCGTACCATCACACAGTAACCGCACAATCTTCCGCAATCAGGAACTGATATGGAAGATAATATGCCAATAGAAGACATCCTCTTACGAGGAATAGGATCTTACAGGTAATAATTCTATTTTCCTGATGAATTAACGTCATACCTGCAAGGATTTCTATCAGGTCTATTATACCAAATAGACCTACTAACTCAATGGCCATTACGATGGGCAGGTAGTAATACCTTTTCTTAGTACTTAACACGTCCACCACTATGTCCTACTTGAGTTACTCCTTCTACTATAAGTCAAAAACAATAAGACCAGCTATTAGCTTGTATTATTCAAGATGGAGCTACCAAATTTAAACGCCAACAAGCTAAACTCGCAGACCTTATGAGAGGTCTATACGTACAGGCAAAACTCTTAGTTGAATCTCAGGAGTCCTACAAAGTAGCTTAAATGGCTCACCAAGTAGTCTTCAAAGATGCCAAAGCTACTTATGAGGATCTAAAGTTACTGTGACAGCAAGTAACTGAAGAAGTAGCAGCCCTTAAAAGTCAGACTGCAGGACAAAATGATGCTATCAAGTCATTAACAGTATTTATTAGTGAGGTATTAGAAAAACAGTGGGAGTCACTGACCCATAAACTTACATAGGATACAGGTATAATTATCAATGTATCTAAGACTAAGTTCGATACAACTAAAGCTGATATAGGTAAAGTAAGCGATTAGATGCAGAAGGTGATTAAGCAAGAGCAAGATAATCGCATTCAAAGTTGTGAGACTAACCGGGAATTAGTGGAAGCCCTATCTCGATTAATTCAGACTCACAAACATAAGCTCAAGGACTTTCAAGAGCAACCAATTAACCAACCGAACTCTACTAAGCACACTCGATCGATCAATACTAACAGTTTTATCTGTGATATTCGCACTGGCCTTGTGGGTGGTCTCGTACCTCCACCACTACTACCTCTACTACCACCATCTCTACTCCCTCTAGCTAAGAAGACTAAAGTTCTTTTTGAAAAGAAAAAACCCCAAAACTTCCTACTATCTCCGAAGTTTAATACAACTTCAAGTAAGCTAAAGGAATTTTTAATAAAGGTAGACCATACATTTGAACATATACCACTAATATATTCTATCCATAGTGAAAAGATCCTATTTGTACTAGATCTACTTACCGGAGAAGTAAGCACCTAGTACTATGCTAATCAGCATAAGTGAACACTAGATACTAACTCTAGATGGGTTGAATAGGATACCTTTAATGTTTTCAAGTGTGAATTTATTAATGCCTACTAGAATTAGTATGAGCAGTGGGATGCAAAGGTCTCCCTTCAAAAGGAATACTAGAAAAAAGGTCAGTTAATGAAGGATTTCATCACTTGAGTCAGGGTTCATTAGTTGGTAGCTAAACTACTATGAGAAGAGCTCTGGGAGCACCTGATTAGCGCTATTCAGCCTAAGACTCGGGCTCATATGGTCCAAGTCAGTATTGACAAGGATATTCTTGACAAGGTGCTAGCTAGTACAGAAATATACTTTTAGGCAATTGCTAATGCTGGGTCTCAGGTTGAGTACGAGAAGGTTAAGGAGATATATATACAGAACTAGTTCCATCAAAAAGAACAGATATCTAGTACAAAAAAGGAGGTGGTACTCACTTCTAAGACTATAGAGAAGAAGTCTGAGAATCTCAAGGACTGAATCTCTAAGCTAAAGTAAAAGGCGAAAACCAAGCCTAATGCTAAATCCAAACTCAGGTCTGATGCTTCCTCCAAGAAGGAAAAAGAGTTTGGCCAGGACAAGGTCATATATGCTATACTCTAGGCTCGGAAGAAGAATATGTAGTACATTAAGTGTGGGGATAAAAGCCATATAATGGGTGACTGTACAGTTAGATAGAAACTATCGGTACAGTTTAAAGAAAAGGGTAAAGCTAAAGAGAAAGTTAAAAAGGTGGTAACAGTGGTAGCTTTAGTAGAACCACTTGAAGTTTCTTTTGGTCAGATAATTAGTAACGATGTGTTAGATTATGGGGAAAATTGGGACTGTTAGAGACTCGGGCTATCTAGTATATTGAGTCAGATGGTCTCACAGGATTGGTTTTCTATTTGTATTATAAAAAAGGGCATCTCTGTTAGTAGTTGGAAAGAGGAACATGTTGAGGAACTTATGGATATTGACTCCACTTTCATTAGTTCTATTTCTTGCAATTTATCTTCTTCTACTTTTCTTTCTTTACAAAATACAAAAAAAGGGACAAAAAGAAAAGCCAACGATGAGGTGGCTCCTTTTATCAGCGAACTCCAAAAAAGACTACGAAAGGTAGCATTGCTGGATATTTCTTTGGATAGAGTACAGGATCTCTTTTTGGTAGGAAAATCTGGTGCGTAGGTATTAAAGTCTGATGGGTTGAAATTTCTTATTTCTATTAAGTTATTATAGATGTATGGAGGAATTAAATACGACCTTTCTATTAATACTTTAGTTGATACTAGTGCAGAAGCTACGATTTTCGATACTAATTTAATTGAATAGATGATATTGCCTTAGGTTAAGAAGGAGAAAAGACTGAGATTAGAGAGTGCCAACGGCTCGATTCTCAAGAGGTTTGGCACAGTACAGGTTCAGAACCTATAGATAGAAGTCCCTAATATAAGATTAGGGTAAAACAAAACCTTTGACCTAGTAACTGAGGTTGTGTACCTCGAACCAGGTCTTCCACTCATTTTGGAGATGGATTGCATCATTGCCAATTATGATAAGCTATGAGTCACCACGTCTTATGGGCTTGAGCTTAAGAGAGCATTGGAAATTAAGTAGGTTACTAATTTCGCTGTCTTTGATGAAGTCTTTACAGAGACTCAGTATGTTGGACTTATTGAGATAGGAGAATAGGATTATCAGAAGTTTGCAAATGGGGACGTTTACAAGGTTATGAAAATAACTGCAAGTAAGAACTTAGAGGAACTTGCTGATTGATTGCCATTTTAGTACAGAGATTTTGCAAAAATCTTTAGAAAGGAAATACAATCTACCCTTCCCTCTCATAGTCTACATGACATGATAATTGAGTTGGAAGAAGGAAAATGTTCACCGTCAGGAAAGTTATACCCCCTCTCCCCTGATGAACTAGAGCTTCTCAAAGAATACCTTAATAAGATACTCCGAATCAGCAAAATTAGACTAAGCAAAAGTAGTGCTGGCATTCCTATTTTCTTCGCCAAATAATTTAATGGTAAGCTTCAAATAGTCATGGACTATAGAAGTATTAATACTATTACCAAAAACAATAAGTATCTCCTGCCACTCATGACCACTCTCATAGAATAAGTTAGCACTTCATAGGTTTTCTTCAAACTCAACTTAAAACTTGTGTTTAACTTGCTAAGAATAGCAGCAAGAAACGAGTGGTAGACAGTATTCAAGACTAGATATGACTTGTATAAGTATACAGTTATATCTTTTGGGCTAACTAATGCTCTGTCTATCTTCTAATAACATGTTAACAATATTCTATCTAAGAGAATCGATCAAAGGATCGTTGTATATATTAATGATATCTTTATATATACTTAGACTGAAGAGAAACATGTCAAGCTCGTCCATTGAGTACTACAGAAGCTAATAGAGAACAACTTTTATATCAATATTGATAAGTGTATCTTCCATGTCCTTGAAGTAGAATTTATAGGATTTAAGATCGACACAAAAGGGATATAAATGGGCTAGAAGAAAGTCGAGGACATCCTCACATGGCAAGCCCCTCGGAATGTCAAAGAAGTATAGAAATTTATTAGCTTTACAAATTTCTATTACTAGTTTATTAAAGGCTTTAGTAGTTTGGCTCTTCCAATTCAAATATTGACGCATAATAGAGTTTCTTAGAATTAGATACAGTAGTGTCAAAAGGCCTTCGATAAGCTAAAATATAGGTTCACTACAGCTTCGATATTATGCTATTATTAACCTGAATAACCAAAAATGATTGAGATAGATGCATCCGATCTAGCAAAGGCTAGTATCCTATCCCAGAAGAAACCAGATAGTCATTGGTACCCTGTTGCTTACTACTTAAAGCGTTTTATTCCTGGGGAGCTTAACTATGATATTCACGACAAGGAAATAGTCATAATAGTTAACTACTTTCAGCAATGGAGACACTTTTTGATGGGTGCCCTAGAGGAGATAATTGTATATATAGATTACAAGAATCTTAAGTACTTTAATTCTATGAAGTTACTCAATTGAAGGTAAGCTCGTTAGATGGAAATCCTAAGCCAGTTCAATTTTAGGATTATCTATTACCCAGGTAACAAGAATAGTAAGGCTGATGTATTTTCCTATCAAATTAATCCTAACCTTAAAGAAAGAGGGGAGAAGCAGGACCACACAATTTGGATGTTCAAACCTGGTCAATTCCAACTAGGTTTAGGTGAGGAAGTACTAGTAATGTGCTAAATTATGGTAGTGAAGGCCTCACAAATAGAAGAATTAACTTGGTCGAAAGAAATCCTAAAGGCTGGCCTTATAGATGAGAAGTGGTTAAGGATTCAGAATGTATTAAAGTTTAGTAAGGAGTATCCCAGTCTTGAGTACTATGGTTTAGAAGATGATATGATGACTTACGAAAGACATTTGTATATTCCTGACAATAACTCTTTCATGCTAAAGGTGGCATTCTAGAGCCATAATGCTAAAGTTGCAGGACACTTTGGATGTGACAAGGCCCTTGAACTAATGAAACAAAATTAATACTGGCTGAATATGAAAGATTGGGTATATGACTATGTTTATATATGCAATGCTTGTCAGTATAATAAGATAGCATGATACAAGAAATATGGCAAGCTCATACCTCTTCTAATTCCCTATAGGCTATGGGAATATATTTCGATAGATTTTATTACTAATTTATCTCCAGTTAAGGGGTATAATCAAATCTAGATTATTGTCAATAGGTTTATCAAGATAGCATATTTCATTTTTTTGAAGAACTGAAAGGCTAAAGAGTTAGCTAGGATATTTGTCAAAAAGATATGGAGACTACATGGGTTACCAAAGTAGGTTATTTCAGATAGGGACTCGGTATTCACAAATTCATTTTGGATAGAAGTCATACAGTTGTTAGGAGTTGAGTTAGATAAGTCCTCAATATATTACCCCTAGACGGATGGCCAATCTAAATAAGTCAACCAGATCCTGGAGCATTATCTAAGGACATATTACTATTGGGATCAGGATGACTAGGTTGAGTTACTTCTATTTACCGAGTTCTGTTATAATAATACTATCCACTCTAGTACTAAATATACTCCTTTCTATACAGCATGTAGCTAAAATCCTGAGAACAACTTCCAGAACCCAACCAAAGCCTCAACCGAATCTAATAACCCTAAGGCAGCTAAGCCGGTCGAAACTCTGAATGCAATGAGAAAAGCAATAAGGGAGAACATGAAGGTAGGACAGGCCTGCATATTAAAATACTACAATCTTAAGGTGATAGAGAAGAAACTAATATTTAAGGTAGAAGACTAGGTCATGGTCAACGCTAAGAATATTAAGACTAGGTGTTCGACCAAAAAGCTTGACTACAAGCTTCGATGGAAGTTCAGAATCAAATGACTCATTAGTACTTATACCTATGAGTTAGAACTTCCTCCGAGTATAGGCAAAACTCACCCTGTCTTTCACATCAGTCTGTTGGAACCCTACTACCTTAATACGATTACCGGCAGACATTCGCCAACTACCTCTCCTGTCGATCTTGAAGAATCAGAATACTAGATAGAGAAGGTTAGAACAAGTGACCTTCATAAAGGAAGAGTAATATACTTGGATTTCTGGAAGAGTTACGGTCTTAATGACTACTCATAAGAACTATATAAGAACCTGAAGGATGGAGGCTCTAAAATCGTTCGGAAATTCTATCTGGATAATCCTTGTAAGCCACGGGACCCTAATATTATCTTTTGAGGATTTTTCTTTTTTTCCTATTAGGCTTTAGGTTTTTTGAATTAACTTTCACGCATTTTTTGTTTCTTACCTATATTTCTCATGCTATTTTCTATTCCAGGGGTGCAATGAGACATACGTAGCTCTGTTTCAGCTGTTTTATATAAGGACTGGTCCTTAAGCCCCATCTATAGTTATTAGTAGTAATACTGATTCTATTTGTATAATCAATTAGGTTCTTGCAGACAAGAACCTTAAGGGGGGGAGCACTATTATGAGGTAGTATCCAGCCCTACTTTAGGTACTTAAGCTCTTATAGAACGATCCTAGATATCCATATGGACTTTAGGTACACTCATAGCAGTGTGGTGCAAGCATTTCTAATACTTGTCTATAAGAGATAAGTATATGAAATGGGTATAAATCTCGGAGTAGTATATAACTATCATAAATAGTTAAGACCCTTATGGCACGCCCATAGACCCTTGAGGAAGCTATGGTTTAAGTTTTATAAGTATCTGATTAATAGTTCAATAGTTACACCTAGATTAATATGCTGACTATATGCACATATACTAGCTATACTAGCTGTTACCCTAAAGTCTTGGCGTTACCCTGAACTGAAGTTATTACCTTGAACTTTAGGAAAATAACTCAGTAAAAATAAATAAAATAATGAAGCCATGAGAGTATACTTTAGACCAAAGTATATCCAGTGTAATAAGAGATATTATTTCTTATTATTTTATTATTTATCTCATATTTTCTATATTTGTCATCATTCCATAGTTGCCAAATCTGATAGTTAGTTATTCAGTGGAACTTGCCATCTCATGTATACACTCAAGGATATAGCACAGCCCCGGCATAGCCCCTTTTCCTATGACTCATGTATTTCCTATGACTCATATATTTCCTATGACTCATATATTTTCTATGACTCATATATTTCCTATGACTCATGTATTTTCCATGACTCATATAGCACTGCCCTATGGCAAATGCTGTATTTTATGTATTCTGAACTGTCAGATATGTTGTTAAACAAGTATAAAAGGAGAACAAATTCCTCTTTGGAATCTCCTCCTCAGACTACATAGATAGACAACAACTGACTACAGATCAGTTAGTTAGCAAACAATCTAAGTGGAGATTAGACTTGTTAATTAACCTTCCTAATAGAACTCCCCACATCACAACTACCATTCTAAGGCAATCCCTTAGCAGAACTAGTATACACATACATCTGTTCTAGTGGATATAGATTATATAAATGGTACCGAATGACTACTGTCTAGTATCATTCATTATATTTTTTTTAATATGCAAAGTTAATCTCTACTACCTCTTACCTCATCCCAAGGCCTGATCAACCTTAGCGATATTCTTCTACACTTTTTAGTGTAACATATCTCGAATACAATAATGACGTCATAAATTCAGCTAGCAATAACTAACGAGACATCAGACTCTTAACTACAGTATACCTATGAGACTTAGAAGTAAGTTAAGTAGAGCTCAAATGGGCAGTGGTTCCCCATATGAAAGTATCCCTTCCCCGTTCCTAACATTTTTCCCAATACTCTCGACAAATAAACCTGCACTCCAGGCAATCCAAAATACTACACTGAAAATAAAAAACATAGTATATCATTGAAAAACTGGCACTATAGGTCCCAGGAATAATCAGTGCAATAAGGAAATGATCATCATCTCACAGCTCATGAACTGCCTCCTCTATACTAGACAATATTTCAACAAAAGTCTCAACACCCTTAACACCTACTTCAACATTATAATCAGAAAATAAAACACTCTTACCGGATGACTCAGAAGTAGGAGACGAATTAGATCCGTAAAATGTATTCAGACTCTGCCAAGCCGCTGCACTGTCATCACCATCAACCAAGTCAACATTATCCTCAGTCGAGCGGATATCCATCAAATCTTCTTCAATAATACCGGCAGAATAATAAGGCGCTAAAGTGGAAAAGTAACTTAAAGTTTGAATCTATTGATCGAATCCAACAGGTTATGGAAAGATAATCGACATTGAAGCAAACCTAAATAAGAATCAGCCTCAGATAGAATAGTATCTGCAGCTAGAAAACAGACTAAGAAGTCAAGACCCTTGACTATACTACTTAAAGAAATTCAGGAATTAGTCAAACGTACTTCCAAAAAGACCAGAATCATTGATCCTACCACGGAAAGAGCAATAGACCTAAGTTATAAGGAAAAAATAACTTTGGAACATACGTCTAATTATCCATCAGAGTATAAAATTATATTTGAAATAGTCCTTCCCCAAGCAACAAAAATATTTTTTAATAAACATATACCCTATATATATAAAATCTTGAAATATATACAAATCCTCAGAGTAATACAAGAATATCATCCTGCGGACACTAGACTCTTAATGGAAGCCGCAGTAAGACACTATCTATAGCAAATGCCATATCCATTTAGAGAAAAGGATTTAGATATAGAAGCATTTCTTAGGGAAAAATTAAGAAAACAATTGATAAGACTTTTGAAATAGAAGTATTGGCTTATAGAAAATTGGGATGAATTAATGGTTTTTATGCTAAGTGGTACTTACTTGGAAGAAATTCCTACTTCAGCAGAAGATTAGTTTAAGCTAATCCTAGGATTACCCAAAATATTTGCTCGAACTCTAACGAAGGATAAAAGCAAAGGTAAAGAGTCTACTCAGAAGAATACTGCGTCAGCACAAGAAGCAGGAAACTCCAAATCTCCTCCACCTCCTCCAGACGAAACATATAAACCAGATGATAATGAAGAAGATAAAGATAATAATAGTAATAGCGGAGGAAATAAAAATACTAGTCAACAACAACAACAACAATTTGGAGAACAAAGCAGACCAGATGACAATAATCCAAGCGATAGCTCTAACTCAGATGATAGCATCTCATCAGTAGCTAGTATACCTAAAACCAAAAAAACTCAATGAGAAAAATCAGTAGAATATCAATAATGGGAATCTACTACCAGAATGATTTTGGCAAACAACTTCACTTCACTTAAGAAAATCAAAGGAATTAAAATTGATTGACTAGAGAAACTAGACGGCATTAACAAAAAATGACGAGACTCATAATATTTTGACTCTTGGGTAATAGCAGTTCAATGCTGGTTGAAAATTAAAGGAATTGATTTAGAGAAGACCGAAGTATTAGAAATTCTAGGATTTCTACTTCAAGGAAGTGCACTTATGACCTATAATCAATATCTAAAAAATAAAGGGAAGAAAGCGAAATTTTTTAGCTTTATAATAGTATTCAGAGATTTTCTGATACTATCTACTAGCAAAGACATTTTATAGAAGCAATGGGAAACTGCCACACTTTACAAGGATGGACGACATATTGGCATCAAATAATTTGCCAACTGGCTCACTAAAATGCAGATTAAACTGATTGATACTAAGGGTAAACAATCAATATCAGAAGAAATCAAAAGAAGAAAGTTTCTTAATCACTTACCTGCATATATATCGGTAATATTAATTCCTTCAATCAAAGACGAATGGATATATGACCAACTTATGCATCAAGCAGAGTTATATGAAGTGTTAAAGAAAGAAATTGCCTTATTATACATACTAACTGGACCCCACTGACAAAATCGAAAATCAACTAATCAAAATTGAAATCAATGAAGAGACCATAATCAACATAGATCAAATTATAGCAATAGCAACAAACCCTTCTTCAAAACCAATTATGATAAACAAAAGAAATCTGATTGAGATACTATCACAAAAAAATTGGACAATAAGACAAGAATGTAACTAATAAGAGATAAGAAATATCTATAGTATTAGAACCCTAGATATTCTTACAAGGATTGTAGGAAGCGATAGAATAAGGTACCCTTGCGAAGTACAGCACAGGATCTCACCACAACTGCTGCATAGAAAGTTAACAAGGATAAAATCAAGGAATGACCCCTATTGATATAACCAATTCACTACAATAAAGTTTATATTAGAGTGAACGACCAACCTGCTCTAGCACTGATAGATCTCCAAACGAAGAGAGGAGATTTGATTAATTCTGCATTTGTACACTTGTATGAAATACCAATGAAGAGTATTGAGAAAATATCCTTAGGTATAGCCTTGAAAGGATCTAAGGCAACAATTGACAAGACATATATAATTAAATTGAATTAGATAGGATATGTAGAAGAATGCAACTTCTATACAAGACATCTCAATAGCTAAGACATGATTCTTGGGAAACCTACACTTACCAAGGTTCGTTCTATAATCCCTGCAGGTCAGGAACTAGTTACTATCCAGCCTGAAAATATTGCTTGTTTTCCCTTGAAAATATGGAAAGGTTCTAGAACCACTGAAAATGGAATTAGAAGTGCATACCTAAAAGTAACTTGTAAGACAGTTATAGACTATAGTGAACTAGATAGCTGGGACACTATTAGCAACGTGGAAGATACCGATATAGAAGCAGATATTATAACTGCAGTCTCATCTATGCAAAAGCAATTTAATCCAATAATGGAATTTCTTAAATTATTTCCAAAAGAAATTCCATGGGACTTACCGCTACTCAAAAAAGTCAACCACTATATCAAACCCAAACCCAGAGCAATATGGATACTACGATGGAGACCATCAGGCTACCGATTCAGACAACAAATCCACGACAAAATTATCGAAGACGAGAAGATAGGACAAATCTACCGAGCTAAAAACAACACCAACACAGTCACTATATTCACTATCCCCAAGAGAGACAAACCGAAAGAAGCTAGATTCATCAATGACTATCAAGACCGCAATCTCATAATCGAACCAGACCACATACCACTACCTAATATCAATGAATTAATTGAACTAGTAGTAGTAAATCCCATTTGGTCAAAATTAGACCTAGTAGATAGCTACCATAATATCAGAATTGATCCAGAATCAGAGGAACACTCTATGTTCTTAATGCACTTAGGATATTATAGAAGCAGAGTCATATAATAAGGAGACTGTAATGCACTAGCTACTATGGTCTGAGCAATGTATGAAGTATTCAAAGATAAGCTCTATAAGGACTTAATAATCTATATTGATAATATTATTATCTTTACTGAGACCTATGAATAGTATGTGGCCACACTTATGATAGTATTACAATGCTTACAAGATGAAGGTTTCTTTCTAAAAATAAGCAAATATCAATTCTTTACTGATAGACTAGAGATTTTAGATCATGTCTTGACCTTAGATGGACTCTATGTTGATCTCGTAAAAAGAACAATAATATTAACTTTTCTAACTCCTAAAAGAAAGAAAGACCTCCGAGGCTTTCTTGGAATTATTAATTATCTTAGTCATTTTATTCTTAGCTTGGTATCTTATGCAAGTATACTATTGTAATTACAAGGAAAGACTGAGAAATAGGAATAGACAGACACACATAATATAGAATTTGAAAAACTGAAAGAACTCATGAATTTTCCTTATATTTTAAAACTCTGGAATAATGCATCTACCAAATCCAATTATTTAATTTATAATGCTAGTGATATAGGTCTAAGATCTTGGATTGCTCAAGGCCCCCTCATTCACATTAGACCATCGTGCTTTCACTCCAGAAAATTTAATCTAGCTCAATTAAATTATCTAACCTTCTAAAAGGAATTATTAGTAATTATTGACTCATTAAAATTTTTTGAAGCGCAACTCAGAGGTCACAAATTCACTATCTTTATAGATTACAAACCATTGGTCATCTTTTATACTCAAAAACCTACAAGCCAGAAACTTAGATATTGGTAGGATCTCCTTATAGAATTTGACTATGAAATTTAGTATATAGCAGAAAAAGAAAACTTGATAGCAGATACTTTATCAAGAAAGTATAAATACTCTGATGTTCCTACTACTAAGGAAAATTATATTCTTACCAGCATCGACCTTCCTCCTCATCTTTATACCAATACCTTAACTTCTTCTCTATACTTGCAAGCTTCATTATCTACAATGGTTTCTTGCGGAGCTATCAACTTCTAGCACGTCAATTGCGACTATAATAAGTGCAATGGAAGAGCTACAGAGCTTGAACACTACGTTTCTTACCCTTACTATAAAGCCAAAGGCAAAGCAGAAGATAACTATGAGTATAAAGTACTCAACTATAAGTCAAAAGCCTCTGACGAGCAATCCCTTACCTCTATCAATACTAAACTATTCAATGGGTACCAGCCCAACAATACTGAAGAATTCAAGGAAGAACCTCTTCCACAAGTACTAACTAAGGACGAAGAAAAGGAGCTCTTAACTCCTCTATCAACCCTAACTCCCATCGATATCACTCTTATTCACGCCAACTATCAACAACATAAGAGTATACATTAGTCTACATACTAAGATTTTTACTGTCCCGTATATGATAGCTCTTACATAATACGTAATCGCATATTTGCAGTTGAGATCTGCGCTATCTACAATACTCTGGGATATGGCAGCCTTAACTGTACCCTCACAGATTCAGTTCTTAAGAAGGAGAAGGAATTCCTTAAGAACCATTTAGACAACCTCAATATAGTCTACAATTCTTATAAGGAAATAGCTGAATGGGTTTCTACTCCTTCTTCTACTAACTTTCATGAAGAAGCACTTAACAACTACATAAGAGAAATCTACCGAAATACACCAATCGCACCTCAACAACTATGGAACCCTGTACCAATCCCTTCTGGAAGTAACAATAATAATGTCTTCTAGACCACCGCAGTTACTACTCGTTCCTAGAAGCGAGTAGCAGTCGATCACAATCCTATCATCATTCCTGCTGAATTATTCCAATGCTCTAGGCGACGTTGTGATTTCTGCCAAGGACCAAGACACAATACCGCCACTTGTGAAAAGAAGAAACCCATAGTTGTCGATTTTAATTAATAAATCGAACCGACCCTCAACAGGCTTATTAATAATAAGCATATTACTGACGGTTAGGAAGACAACAAAGATTTCTTTATCACTTAATAGTTGGATCTCGGAGATGGAATAAAAGAAGCATACTAAGCGTGTATGAAGGTATGTCCTATATGAAAGGATTAAAATAATACCTCCGAACAGTGCAAGGATCATAGGATTAGAGATGGATTCTTGTATGTGAGGAACATAGATGGACAATGGAGATTGGTCTTGCCCAATACTTTTAATATTGAAGGTAAGAACTATCTCGACCTAGTAATCAATAAAGCATATGAAGTAATAGCTCATAGCGAAATTGAGAAGACCATGAAATATCTTACTAACTGATACTAATACCAATCTTTCTCTGAGTCAGTCAAGGAGTACATCAGAAGTTGCGATACTTGTCAATAGACAAAGTATTCCAACAAACTACCTCTTAGAATTGTTACTCCTTTATATATACCAGAAAGACCGTGGTCAGATATTTCAATGGATTTCCTTAAGTTAGCTCCTGTCTTTATTAAATTTTCTCTCTTGTATCCAAACATTCCTGCTAATGAAGAACATATTATCTGTATTTTACGCCTTTGAATGATTGTCGATAGACAATCAGAATTTAAGTTTCTTATCTCTATTCCTGACAATTTCACAGCGGAAGAATATACTGCTTCTTTTGATATTCATATAGTCCCAATTATGGGATATCCTTTATATATTGTTTTTGATTGCGACATACTCTTTATGTCATTACACTTCTAGAACTGGGCTAAGAAGAATGGAATCAAATTGGAACTATCTACTGCGTACTACCCTCATATAGATGGACAATCTGAAATCCTGAATAAGGAAATCTTGTAAGTAGTAAGAGTTTGTAAAGTCAAAGGATCTAACTGGCTATAAAAATTACCTGAGATTCAGTTAAATCTGAACTCTAGATATAATAGTGCTAGAAAAAGTAGTCCCTTTACTACTTTACTAGGAATTAGTACACACCAAGGAGCCTCTCTACTACCTTGTCCTCTTAACGCAATTGTACCGGTAAATGAATGTCATAATAATACTTTACAAGCACTTTATGATACCAAGAAGACACAAGCAACACAAGCAAACAAACATCGTAATACAGTTAAGTTCTCAGTTAGACAATAGGTTATGTTATCCTCGGAAAACATAAACATACCAAATGTTTCACCCAAGTTAAAACCTCGATAGTTAGGCCCTTTCTCGATTATATCTGCTAATTATGCCTGAAATAATTATAGTCTGGACTTATCCCCTCAACCTGACCTTAATCTCATATATAATACCTTTCATATTTCAAAACTCAAACTATATTATCAAAACAATTATACTCAGTCCCCTAATAGATGATCTCTAGAACCGGAACCAATTAATGTTGACTGATATGAAGTTGAAAAGGTATTAGAATTCAAAACGGCACCACAATCTGGTGAATGTCAATATAAGGTCAGATGGTTAGGATATACTCCAGAACATGATTCCTGGGTAAACGGTAAAGATATTACTACTGATTCCTTCAGGATTTCTAGGTCAGAGGAGGTCTAGAAGACACCTTCAAGAGACGACGTACCAAAAGAGGAAAACAAGGACCTCAGACAAGAGATAAAACTTAAGCTCTTATTCAACAAGAACGAGATCATATTATGAATAAATCCCCCAACGATAAATATATCAACATCAACGTACTTCAACTATCCCTCAAGATAGGACGCATAGAAGCTAGGATTGCAGAGCAGAATTACTGATATAGTAAAATCCATTCAAAGTGGGGAAGTGTAATAAGAGATATTATTTCTTATTATTTTATTATTTATCTCATATTTTCTATATTTGTTATCATTCTATAGTTGCTGAATCTGGTAGTTAGTTATTCAGTGGAACTTGCCATCTCATGTATACACTCAAGGATGTAGCACAGCCCCAGCATAGCCCCTTTTCCTATAACTCATGTATTTCTTATGACTCATATATTTCCTATGACTCATATATTTTCTATGACTTATGTATTTCCTATGACTTATGTATTTCCTATGACTCATGTAGCACTGCCTTACAGCAAGTGCCGTATTCTATGTATTTTGAACTATCAGATACATTGTTAAATAAGTATAAAAGGAGCATGAATTCCCTTCTGGAATCTCCTCCTCAGACTACACAGACAGACAATAACCAACTACAGATCAGTTAGTTAGCAAACAATCTAAGTAGAGATTACACCTGTTAATTAACGTTTCTAATGGAATTTCCCACGTCATAACTACCCTTTTGAAGCAATCCCTCAGCAGAACTGGTATATACATACATTCGTTCTAGTGGATATAAATTATATAAACGGTACCGAATGACTACTGTCTAGTATCATTTATTACATCCAGTGATATTATGAGGGAGTATACCCTAAGTCAAGCCCAAAGATATGGTTGGAATATAAAGTTCTCCGAATTTAATATTTCAAAGTTGTATCTAGGCCTATTCATCGCTCTGATTTCATTTTCGCAATCCATTTTATGATAGGAGTAATACTCGTGGAAGTTATAAGACCTTTAGTAAGGTTAATTAAATCCACGAAGAAGTTTATATATTATTGATAATAACTATACGAATAATATGGGCATCAAGATGAATTAAGATTTTATGATTTTCTACGTATTGATACCTATCTAATGATAATCTATTTGTAATCTACAAGTCTTTATTAATAGAGTTATAAGTAGTTAAAAATTATTTTTAATGGATACTAGATACTATTAAGAAAATACTACTGTAAGCTCAAATAAGATGACTCTATGATACTGTCGGGTATTTATTCGATAGCATCGGAGATTGGTGTTATATCGGAAGTAGAAATTAGTTATCTTGGCTAAGTATTCTTTAATGGAATAAGTTGGCTTAAACGAAGTATATGAAACCTATAGGTATAGGAATCTTCTCTATGTTTGGGCTAGTAACCTATAATAACTAGCGCAAATTATGACTGTGTTAACAAAGGTGTAGATGAGATAACACTTAGGAAGAAATTCCAAAGAGTGACAGGTAGGTTTGTGTCTCCCTAAATATTTTATCAAAAAATATCTACCATCACCACACATTATAAATAGTGAGAATAGTTCTCGGTTGAATCAAAATTCTACTATCAAGAGTATTCGAAAACAAGAGCACCTCGAGTATATGAAGCTTACAAAGTTCTAAGTCTAGTTTACTTTATTCTCGACTAATAAAAGATTTATTTTGTATTGCAAAATAAGATCTGTCAGAAAGGATTAAAGCGGATTGAATATTCTGCTATAAGATTTTATTTTGAGTTACAGAATAAATATTATTGCAGCAGTAGAAGTATGGCCATCCTATTCTTTAGTTTTCAGAGTGCTATAAGAGTAAATAGGGCTCTCATGACACCAGATCAAGAAATCGTCAATAATGTCCTTTCCTCAACAAGACTAGGCCTATACATTTTCTATTCACTTTATTATATTAAGTAATAATAGTCAAACTTTAGTCATAATACTCTATAGAGTCAAAGAAATAGCTATTTGTTAGGCTTCAAGTCATAAAGGAACTTATAGCTATAGTTACGTCAGTAGTATATTTATGGTCCCATGTTCTCCCTTCATAGTCTATGAATATCATTACAACTATATTACTATATTTGATATATTATAATAGAAGCCTTTTATTGAAGCATACTAACCTAGTCCTTTAAAATAAGACTAGTCCTTTAGGGGTACACAATGCCTCCCCAAAGAAAACAACCAGAGATTAAAGAATCTAAGGATGACTACTATATAATATAGTTGAATCACGGACATACTAAAGTGGTAGGATTCTTTAAGCTAGGGATTCCAAAAAACTTATACGGACTTTAAAGGAGAGATGTAGTCTATATTATGAAATAAAATGGTATTTACGGACTACAAAGGGTTAGAACAGATACATAGATGACATTTCTAAAGCATACAACTGCTCTTCCAATAATGGCCTCTATGGGGCAAATAAACTACTTGAGTGATAAGTCTTTAAGCCATGCTGTAAATATTTTGGCAAAAGATATTGCAAAAAAAGTATGTAGTGGGGCTCTCATCAGGGAGAAGGCAGTCAGAGATATACGAGAGTTACATGCCACTAAATATCCATAATATCCAAGCCCTCTAACACTTGGAACTAAACTACTACCCCTTCCAATATCTATACAAAACTTTATTGTATTGAATACTTCTACTAGAAAGCCTACAACCAAAAGAATTAAGACGCTAGAGCCTGCTAAGGGTCCCCAATATGAGGGTCGACTGAGAGAGAATAAGGATAAGGTTGAGTAAGAGGAAGAGGAAGAGGAAGAAGATAATGAAAAACTGACATAGAGCTTGAGGGGGACCAAGCATAAGGTAGGAGTGGGTAAGACTATACGCTCAGTAAAACCCAAGACGTAATAGGCCACTTAGGGTCGGTAAGTGAAGGATATAAGAGAAAAGAAGGATGATAACCAGGATGAGGTCAATAACGAGGAAGAGGAAGAGAATCTAAAGTAGGTACTAAAGGGGGGTAAATGAATTTCGAGAGGGAGCAAGAGTATTGTAAAGACTCAAGCGACGGGAATATTGAGGAAAAATATAAGAGTAAGTATTGCTAAGAAGCTAGACTTTGTAAAGAACGATGAGGAGAAAGAAGAGAAGGAGAAGCAGGAGGAGGAGGAAGAGGCTCCTACAAGAATCAAGACCAAAAGCAGGAAAGGGTATGTAGGAGATAGTAAGGGCATAGGCAGGACATAAAAGATAGGAACATTGAAGAAAAATCTGAAAATAATTGTTATGAAGAAGTACTTTAAAGAGGATAATGAGGAGGGAGAGGAGGAGAAAAAGGAGGAGCCTTCTACATATATTAAGATCAAAAGTAAAAAAGGGTATATAAAGGGTGGTAAAGGTATGGCAAAGATGCAAAAGACTAGGATATTAAAGAAGAATTTCAAAGTATGCTATGAAAAGGACAATGATGAAAAAGAGGAGGAAGAGAAGCCTCCTATAAAAATCAAGACCAAAAGTGGGAAAGGGTATATAGGGGAAGGTAAGGGGATGGTAAAGACTAAAGAGACTGAAACATTGAGGAGGAATCAGAGGATGAGTGTTAGCAAGAATAAGAAGTACTTAAAAGAGGATAATGGGGAGGAGGAGGAGGAGGAGGTTATGGAGGAAGAGGAGATTATTGAAAAGGAGGGTACTAGCGCTGGTGAGCTAGTTAATAGTAGTGATGATCGATATTAAGTGGGGTGGAGAGAATAAAATGATAAAGAGAGTCTGAAGAGAACTGTGGCAGCTAGTAGAGGGAAGGAATTGGAGAAGGTTATAGAAAGTAAGACTATATTAGAGGCAAAAAGGGGATTAGTACAAGCAAAGGTAGGCAAAAGGTTATAGCTAAAAGATAATGAGAGGATAGATTAGTAGGAGGATTTTATTCAATTCGTTTATTTAGATTTTATAGAGTACCTGAAATTAGGAAGAGATATTGCTAGTCAGGGATTTGGTATATCATGTTGTAGATGAGCTTTGTTTTTTTTTCATCTTTTCTTTTATAGAATATGAGATATTAGGATGGTTGGAGATTTTTCTGGGTTCAATAAAGATAGATTTTAACTCTCATCATAATATTTGGGAAGTGCTGTTTTTTTATTGGTAAGATCTAGGTATTCGGAGATTATTGTAGGTCTGAGACAGATAGTAGGTGTCCTGAGTTATTAAAAGTCATGTTTTACAATAGTTGTTTTCTTTTTTTGTATACCATTGAGAAAAGCCATGGACTATGATAATCCAAACTAGTATTGATAATAATATTATGCTTAGATAGATTTCAAAATATTATTAGTATATATTAGAGGCTTTTAAAATAACTATAATATCTACTTAGGTAGTAGGAGGGTAGATATAGCACAGCAGCTCATAATAGCAGCAAAACGGAAGTTAATGACTAACCAAAAAGTTAATGGGAAAGGTAAGGCAAAATTATTTATAAGTAGGCTACCAGCATTAAGAACCTAAAAGAAGATACAACTAAGTAGCTCATGGGCAGTAATAAATAATTGGTCAATGCCAATACCAGAAAATCGTCTAGTAGACAATTAATATTGAATACTAAGGCCCAAGCAACCTCAAGCTATCTCATAGGTGAAAGTGTACTATAGTTACTTTATTTTGAATCATATCTAATTGAGTAAACGAGTTAATTAGGTTCCATCAACTTTTCAGGCGATAATTAATTTTCAAAAGGTAGGAAAATAAGCAAGATTATGAATACTAGTACTTATATAGTGTTACAGGAATTATCATTTAGTAATGAATCATTGGGGTATGGTGAGGATCGACAAAGAGATATGGGAAGGCAGCGGAATTTCAGCTTCACCATTATATAAAGTACAAAGGTAAACAAACCATTTCACAAGAATATACTAGACATATACTTACACAATATATTTGAACTATATCTTAATAGTATGGGTAAGGCTCTTCTCAGTCAATTGTTGAGTAGCAGAGTTTAGACACAATCCTATCATGATTATCACTACTATTAAAGATGGAAATAGAAGTCCATAGTAAGGAACTAATAGGTTCTAAGAAACGAGTTACAGGGGCTAGACAAAATTTGTAATAAAATTGGAGCTTTACATAATTTGATGGAATAATAAAGGCCATTATCTATAACGTGGTAAATCGTATCGAGAGAATCACTTTTTTTGAAGAGCTATTACCAAATATTGATCGAACAGAATATCTTTTGGTATAGGTATCGAAGGAAGCTAAAATTAAGTATAGAGTGGATGAAAAGCGTACTAGTAATATTGATGCATATATGAATAAAGTCCAAGAGTATTTTAGAGGTGATACTAATAATGGTTATCTAGCTGTAGAGTATCTAGTCTCGTATAAAATCGCATTTTATCTATAAAGTGAAGTATCATATTTTAAAACTATATGAATTTGACCAAAACTACAGTCTAGAGTACATCTGTAAGAGGGTCAGTTGATTATTGGATAAGGATTATTTGACATACCAATGTAAAAAAGGTACAGTAAGTGAATTTATAGGGATCCTGTGACTCACAAGATATTAAAAAACCAGAAAATAATTGCAGGAGTAGAGTTAAAGATTCGGAGTGATAGAAGGAGCATAGTATCACGAGGTAATATCCAGCCCTACCATAGGTAATTGAGCTATTATAGAACGACCCTAGATATCTATATAGACTCTAAGTACACTTATAGCAGTATAGTATAAGCGTTTCTAATACTTGTCTATAAGAGATAAGTATATGAAATGGGTATGAACCTCGGAGTGGTTTATAATTATCATAGATAGTTAAGACCCTTATGACACGTCCATAGACTATTAAGGGAGTTACGGTTTAAGTTTCATAAGTATCTGATCAATAATTCAATAGTTATACCTAGATCAATATACTAACTATATGTATATATACTAGCTATATGTCATAGAGTGACATCCAGCCCTACCATAGGTACTTGAGCTCCTATAGAACGACCCTAGATATCCATAGGGACTCTAAGTACACTCATAGTAGTGTGGTGCAAGCTTTTCTAATACTTATCTATAAGAGATAAGTATATAAAACAGGCATGAACCTTAGAGTGGTATATAACTATTATAGATAGTTAAGACCCTTATGGCACGCCCATGGACCCTTGAGGAAGCTACGGTTTAAGTTTCATAAGTATCCGATCAATGGTTCAATAGTTACACCTAGATCAATATATTGACTATATGTACATATACTAGCTATTGCTCTAAAGTCTTAGCATTACTCTGAACTGAAGTTATTACTCTGAACTTTAGGAAAATAACTCGGTAAAAATAAATAAAATAATGAAGCCACGAGGGTGTACTTTAGACTAAAGTGCGTCCAGTGATATTATAAGGGAGTATGCTCTAAGCCAAGGCCAAAGATACACTTGAAATATAAAGTTCTCCGAATTTAATATTTCAAAATCATATCTAAGCCTATTCATCGCCCTGATTCCATTTCCGCAATCCATTTTATGATCGGAGTAATACTCATAGAGTTATAAGACCTTCCGTAGGGTTAATTAAATCCACGAAGAAGTTTATATATTATGGATAACAACTTTATAAGTAATATAGGCATCGAGATGAATTAAGATTCTATGATCTTCTACGTATTAATGCCTCTCCAATGATAATCTATTAATGACCCATGAGTCTCTATTAATAGAGTTATGAGTAGTTGAAAAGTATTTTCAATGGATACTAGATACTATTAAGGAAACACTACCATAAGCTCAAATACGATAACTCTATGATACTATCAGGTATTTATTCAATAGTATCGGGGATTGGCATTATATCGGAAGTAGAAATTAGTTACCTTGGCTAAGTATTCTTTAATGGAATAAGTCGGCTTAAGTGAAGTATATGAAACATGTAGACATAAGAATCTTCTCTATATTCGGGTTAGTAACCTATGACAATGAGCGCAGATTACGACTGTATTAACAAAGATATAGATAGCATAACACTTAGGAAGAAATTCCGAAGAAATGACAGATAAGTGCGTGTCCTCCAAAAATATTTTATCAAGAAATATTTACTATCACTACACATTATAAATAGTGAGAGTAGTTCTTGGTTGAATCTAATTCTACTATTAAGAGTATTCAAAAGCAAGAGTACCTTGAGTACATGAAGCCTACAAAGGTTTAAGTCTAGTTTTCTTTATTCTTGACTAATGAAAAGATTTATTTTCTATTTCGAAATAAGATCTGTCGCGAAGGATTAAAGTGGATTGAACTTTTTGCTATAGGATATTATTCTGTGTTGCAGAATAAGTATTGTTGCAGCAGTAGAAGTATGGCCATCCTATTCTTTAGTTGCTAAAGCACTATAAGAGTGAATAGGGCCCCTGTGATATTACTTTATAGATAAGTAATTCTCATCTTGTTTAAATAACCATATACTCGAATCAATATATCTAACTCTCAGACACTAAGAAGGCCTAGCCAGCCCTACCAATCCATAATGTTATCTAATATCAGACCCCATGCTATCACATAATGCCTACATAACCTTCCACAATCTGGAACAGATATAGAAGATGACATGCCAATGGAAGATATCCTCTCATGAGGACTGGGATCTTCTAGACAATAGTTTTATTCTCCCGATGAATTAACATCATATCCGCAAGGGTTTCTACCAGGTCTATTATATCGCATAGACCCACCAACTCAATGACCATTACAGCAAACAGGTAGTAATACCTTTTTGTAATATCCATCATATCTACTACCATACCCCACTCGAGCTATATATCCCACAATAAGTCAAGAACAGTACGACCAATTATTGGCTCATATTATTCGAGACGAGGCGTCCGAGTTCGAACCCTATCGAGCTGAAATCTCAGACCTCATTAGAGGTCTTCAAGTATAGGCAAGTCTTTTAGTCGAAGCCTAAGAAGCATATAAAGTGGCTCAAGAAGCTTATCAAGTAGTTTTTGAGGGTATAAAAGCTACCTATGAAGATCTAAAGTTATTGCGACAGCAAGTAACTGAGGAGGTGGCAGCTCTTAAGGGCTAAACTGCAGGGCAAGAAGATGCTGTTAAACGATTAACAGTATCCATTAGTGAGGTGTTGGAGAAGTAGTAGGAATCGCTGACTAACAAGCTCACACAGGATATAGGGGCAATTATTAATACAGCAAAGACCAAGTTCGATACTATTAAGGCAGATATAGATAAGGTAAGTAATTGGATGTAGAAGGCGATCAAACAAGAACAGAATGATCGCATTCAGAGTTATGAAATAAATAGGGAATTGGTAGAAGCCCTCTCCTATGTTATTCAAACTCACAAGAGGAAACTTAAAGACCTCCAAAAATAGCCAATCGACCGACCAAATCCCACCCAATATACTTAATCAATTTATACTAATAGCTTCATCTGTGATATCCGCTCCAGCCTAGTGGGTGGTCTTGTACCTCCACCACTACTACTACCTCCACTATCTCCACCTCTACCAGCTAAAAAGACCAAGGTTCTTTCTGAAAAGAAATAACCTCGAAACCTCCCATTACTTCTAAAGTTTGATAGAACTTTAAGCAAATTGAAGGAATTCTTGATGAAGGTAGACCATATATTCGAATGCATACTACTGATATATTCTACCTATAGTGAAAAGATCTTATTCGTAGCAGATCTACTAACGGGCAGAGCAAGTACCTAGTATTATGCTAACCAGCATAAGTGAACACTAGATGCTAATTCTAGATAGGTCGAATAGGACACATTTAATGTTTTTAAGTAAGAATTCATTAACGCTTACCAGAACTAGCACGAGTAATGCGATGCAA
>WHUY01000209.1:0-36085 GCA_015179035.1 Tirmania nivea
ACTCTTGTTATTACTATCTTATAAGAATTAATTCTTGTATTTGATTTAGTATCTTAGCAGTATCATTTAATAGTTAAGTTTAGTTTATAATAATAATATTAGTAGTATTCTATATATCTAAAGCAGTTTACTAGATAAAGGTAGAATCTTGAACCTACTTATCTTTTATCCTCTATACTTCCCTTAATGTAGTTTCTTTCTCAGTCTCAAGCTATTTTAATAATTTATTTATAATGATAGTCTTTAGTATAAGGGTCTCATAATGAATAAAAGGTATTTTTCCTCTCTTTAATAACTTTAAAATAATTGATGGGGTAACTGAGTATATTATAGGGTCAAAAATAGTTGAATATCTAGTAGTTTCTTCAATTTAAAAGTAGAGACTCTATATGGCTTATAACTAATCTTTAATAAATATAGTAGGCTACTAGTTAGTAGTGTGCATTACGAGGCAAATTGGTCTGAGTTATCTAAGTCATCAACCTGCTTCGCAATTCGTTTGACCCGTCCCTTCCTATGGCAAATCCGCTTCGGACTCGTTTACCAAATAACCTGAAAAAATCTGATTACGTGATTTTTGGCCAAGAACCCGTAAAGCCACCAGGTAATCGCTAAGTAACCCAAAACTCAGTGAACTATATATATATAATTGTGCAAATAGAGGTCAATTGTATTATACCTTTATTATCTAGTTCACAATGGATAGGTTATTAACTTCCCTGTAATGGAGACTTACTACGTACAAGGAATAAACAGATAGATTCAGTATAGTATATATGGTACAAGGCACATAAACAATTACGTATTATGAATACTAATAAAATATCTATATACACAAATGCTATCATCTTCGAGACACACACATAACTGTACTATCATGAACCAAACCTGCGCCTACCTCTCCATATCGCTCAATAACCTTACCTGATGTATAACATATTCCTGAACTAAATATTACTATGTCTGTCGCAAATGTAGACCTGGGAATAATAGTCTTAAATCTCTACTTGGATAGCCTAGCTACTATCAATTGTGGCCAATCAAGTGATAGAGGTTAGCTACGCAAGGTCCATATCAGAGGTATAGCATAGTGGGGTAAGAGATGAGGCAGTAACAACTTCAGAGGGTGGCAGTGCTCAGCACGCAGGCATATCAATGTTGACAGTGGAGGTATAGCAGTGTCGACAGTAGAGGCATAGGAGGGTCAACATAGGAGGCATAGTAATATCGATAGCAGAGGTATGGCAATGTCGACAGCGGAGATATGGCAATGTCGACAGCGGAAGCATAGCAATATTGACAGTAAAGGCATGACAATGTCGACAGCGGAGGTATAGCAATGTCGATAGTAGAGGCATGGGAGTATCAATAGCAGAGGCATAGCAGTGTCAATAGTAGTGGCATGGGAGTGTCGACAGTGGAGGCATGGTAATAACAATATAGGAGGCATGGCAGTATCAATAATAGAGGCATACGAGTGTCGATATAGGAGGCATGGCAGTGTCGATAATAGAGGCATGTGAGTATTGACATAGGAGGCATAGCAGTATCGACAATGGAGACATGCAAGTATCAACATAAGAAGCATAGCAGTGTCGACAATAGAGGCATATGAGTGTCGACATAGGAGGTATGGCAGTATTGACAACAGAGGCAAGGCAATGCTCACCTTGGAGGGATGGCTATATCGACATAGTAGGCATGGCAGTATTGAGAGCGGAGGTATAGTAGGGTCGATAGCGGAGCATGGAAGTGTTAATATAGGAAGCATGACAGTGCCAGCATAGGAAGCATAGCAGTATTGACATAGGAGGTATAGCAGTATCGCAACCAGAAGTATGGCAATATTGATAGTGGAGGCATAGCAGTGTCGATAGTGGAGGCATAGCAGTATCGACAGCAGATGTATGGAAGTGTCGACATGAGAAGCATGGCAGTGTCAATATAGGAGGCATAGTAGCATCGACAGTGGAGACATAGGAGTGTCGATATAAGATATATGGCAGGCTTGACATAGGAGGTATAGCAGTATCGATAGTAGAAGCATGGCAGTGTTGACATAGTAGGCATGGCCATATTGATAGCAGAAATATCGCAATACTCATTTCGAAGGTATGGCAGTATTGATAGTAGAGGTATGGCAATGCTTACCTCTAAGGTATGATAGTGTCGACATAGAATGGAAGGCAATGCTTACCTCAGAGGTATAGGAGTGTCTCCAGCAGAGGCATGGCGGTGTCAACATAAGAAGCATCGCAATATTGACATCGGAGGTATGGTAGTGTCAATAGCAGTGGCATAGGAGTGTTAACATAGGAAGTGTGGCAGTCTCGACATAGGAGGCATAGGAGTGTCAACAGCGTAAGCATGGGAGTGTCGACAGCACAGGTATGGCAATGCTTATCTCAGAGGTATGGCAATGTCGATAAAAGAGGCATAGTAATGTCGATAGAGGAGGCATGGCAATATCGACAGAGGAGGCATAGGAGTGTTAATAGCGGAGGCATGGAAGTGTCGACAGCTGAGGCATGGGAGTGTCGATAGCTAAGGTATGGGAGTATCGACAGTGGAGGCATGGCAATATCGATATAGGAGGCATAGCAATAATGACATGGGAGGAATAGCAGTGTCGACACAGGAGGTATGGTAGCATCAACATGGAAGGCGTCACAATGTCAGCATGGAAGGCATAGCAATCCTTACCTCGGAGGCATGGCAGTGCAACATAGGAGGCATAGCAGTATCGAAATAGCAGGCATAGTGTTGCTACCTACAGAAGCATGATAATGTTGATATCAGAGGCATGGTCATAGCGACATTGAAGGTATGGCAATGTCGACATAGGAGGCATGGTAGTGTCGACATAAAGGGTATGGCAGTGTCAATATAGGAGGTATAGTAATGTCGACATAGGAAGTATAATAATGTTGACATGGAAGGCATGGCATTGTCAACATTGGAGGTATACCAGTATCGAAATAGGAGGCATAGGAATGCTCACCTCGGAGACATGGCAGTGTCGGCATGCTAGGTATACTAGTGTGAATATTGGAGGTATTGCAATGCTTACCTCATAGGTATGGAATGTCGATATTGGAGGTATGGCAATACTTACCTCGGAGGCATGGCAATGTCGACTTCGGAGGTATGGCAATATCGACTTCAGATCCATAGCAATATTGACTTTGAAGGCATGGCAATGTCGACTTCGGAGACATGGCAGTGTTAACTTCATAGGTATAGTAGTATCGACTTCGGAGACATGGCAGTGTCGACTTCAGAAGCATAGCAGTATTGACTTCAGAGGCATGGCAGTGTTGACTTTAGAAGCATGGTAGTGTTGACTTCAGAGGTATGGCAGTATCGACTTCAGAGGCATAGCAGTGTCGACTTCGGAGGTATAGCAGTGTCAACTTTGGAGACATGGTAGTGTCGATATCGCAAGTCAGGGAGTACTCATGTGGAAGGTATGATAACCCTCCTACCTATGCGAACCGAACCTATCAGGTTGTCTAGACAATCCTATAAGAAAGGTTAGCTATATGTGCATATATCGAAGGACTAGCAATGCTCACACTTAGATTGTAGTTCTTCACTTTTATTGACTTGAGTTATAGATGCATATCCCAAATGCCCTGACTTGTGTTGTAGATGAATATTCTAAATGCCCTTGAGATATGTAGTTACTGTCACTATGGCACCTGCTGCATAGTGGTGGCAGAGAAATATGAGGTGCGCTAATCTACCGGCCTAACTAGGTATGATCAACATTGTCCTTATATGGCAGCTCAGTAGTACCAGCTTAGACTGGCAATACCTACTAGTATGGTTGCACAGCCTAGGATGCGCTATATCTGTGTAGGCCATAGTCACGTTTGGTATAAGCAAAACATTACTTCTACCTCTTTATCTTTATGTGGGCATAAGGCAAGTACGAAACTCATCCTTTCGCGACTTTGATATTTATCTATTTATGATACCTTTATAGCTCTTATATATAGTATGAATTAGTATATTGGTGGCCATGATATATAGTAGAAATTATGTATTTGCGACTGACCTATATTACTGGAATTCATGTATTTACCACTGTTATATATCTAGAGAATTTATGTATTTATCACTGTATATATATGCTAAGGTCACTATACCACATATTTACTTCCTACTATATATCTTAGCTACCAATATATAAATTCCAGATATATGTTAGTCGCGAAATGATGAGTTTCGTACTTACTATATACCTATACAAAGACAGAGGTAGAAGTAATATTCAGCTTATACCAAATGTGACTATTGCCTGCACAAGCATAGCGCATCCTGAGCTGTGCAATTATACTAGCAGGTATTGCCAGTCTAAGCTAGTACTACCAAGCCACCATGCAAGGGCGGTGTTGATTATACTTAGTTAGGCTAGTAGACTAGTGCACCTCATATTTCCCTACCATCGCCATATGGCAGCTACTACTATAACAGTAACCACACATCTTAAGAGTATTTGGGATATTCATCTATAATACAAGTCAGGACATTTGGGATATTGATCTACAACTCAAGTCAATGAAAGTGAAAAACTGCGATCTGGATGCGAGCATTGACAGGCCTTCGATATATGTACACATAGCTGACCTTTCTTACAAGATTATCCAAGTAACTCAGCAGGGTCAGTTCACATAGGTAGCAGGGTTGTCATACCTTTCATATAAGTACTGCCTGACTTCTGATGTCGATACTGCCATGCCTCCAAAGTCGACACTACCATACCTCCGAAGCCGACACTGCTATGCCTCCGAAGCTGACACTGCTATGCCTTCAAAGTCGACACTGCCATGCCTCTGAAGTCGACACTGCTATATTTCTGAAGTCGACATTGCCATGCCTCTAAAGTCGACATTACCATACCTCGGAAGTCGATATTGCCATACCTCTAAGGTAAACACTGCTATGCCTCTAAAGTCGATACTGCTATATCTCTGAAGTTGACACTGCCATGCCTCCGAAGTCGACATTGCCTTACCTCTAAAGTCGACACTGCCATGCCTCCGAAGTCGATACTGCCATGCCTCTAAAGTCGACACTGACATGCCTGCGAAGTCGACACTGCTATATGTCCGAAGTCGACATTACCATGCCTCCGAAGTCGACATTGCCATGCCTCTGAAGTCAACATTGCTATGCCTCCGAAGTCGACATTGCTATGCCTCCGAAGTCGATATTGTTATACCTCTAAGGTAAACACAGCTATGCCTCTGAAGTCGACACTGCTATGTCTCTGAAGTTGACACTGCCATGCCTTCGAAGTTAACACTACCATGCCTTCAAAGTTGACACTGCCATGCCTCCGAAGTAGACCCTGCCATGCCTCTGAAGTTGACAATGCCATGCCTCCGAAGTCAACATTGATATGCCTCCGAAGTCAATATTGCTATGCCTCCAAGGTAAGCATTGCTATACCTCTGATATCAATATTACCATGCCTCCAAGGTAAGTATTGCAATGCCTCTAATGTCCATACTAGTATGCCTGCCATACCGACACTACCATAGCTCCGAGGTAAGCATTCCCATACCTTCTATTTCGATACTAACATACCTCCAATATTGATAATGCCATACCTACCATATCAATATTGCTATACCTGCTATATTGACATTGCCATACCTCCTATATCGATATTGGTATACCTCCAATGTTGACAATACCATACCTCCTATGTCGATATTACTATACCTACTATGTTGACATTGCGATACCTCCTATATCGACACTGCCATGCCTCTTATATTGATATTGCCATCTCTTCGATATCGGCACGGCTAACCCTCCAATATCGACATTACCATGCCTTCGTGGGGAGTAACACTATACTTGCTATTTCGACACTGCTATGCCTCCTGTGTTGCACTGCCATACCTCCAAGGTGAGGATTACTATGCCTTCCATGCCTCTGCTCCAACACCTCCCATGTCGATGCTGCCATACCTCCTGTATCGATACTGCCATGCCTCCCATATTATTATTGCCATGCCTCTGCTATCAACATTGTCATGCCTCTGCTGTCGATACTGCTATACCTCCACTGTCGACACTCCTATACCTCTGTTGTCGACACTCCCATGTCTCCACTGTCGATACTCCTATACCTCCACTATCGATATTCCTATGCCTCCGCTGCCGATATTACTATGCCTCCACTATCAATATTGCCATGCCTCTACTGTCGACATTGCCATACCTCCGCTGTCGACATTACTATACCTCTGATATCAACATTGCTATGCCTCCGCTATTGACATTACTATGCCTCCGCTGTCGATATTACTATGCCTCTACTGTCAATATTACCATGCCTCCACTGTCGACATTACTATGCCTCCACTATTAACATTGCTATACCTCCACTATTGACATTGCTATGCCTCCACTGTCGATATTGCCATGCCTCCACTGTCGATATTGCCATGCCTCTACTATCGACATTGCTATGCCTTTGCTGTCGATATTGCCATGTCTTCACTATCGACATTGCTATGCCTCCACTGTCGACATTTCCATGCCTCCGCTGTCAACATTGCCATGCTTCTACTGTTGACATTGCCATACCTCCGCTGTCGACATTGCCATGCCTCCACTGTCGACATTGCCATACCTCTACTATCGATATTGCCATGCCTCTACTGTTGACATTGCCATACCTCCACTGTCGACATTACCATGCCTCTATTGTCGATATTACCATGCTTCTATTGTCAATATTGCCATGCCAGCACTATTGATACTCTAATAGCTCCGAGGTCAGTATTTCCATACCTCTGCTGTCGACATTGCCATACCTCTATTATTAACATTGCTATGCCGGTGCTATCGACACTCCAATGGCTTTAAGGTCAGCATTACCATCCGTCCTATGTCGACACTGCCATACCTTAGAGGTAAGTCTTACCATACCTTCGAGGTGAGCATTTCCATCCCTCCTATATCAATACTGCCATACCTCGGAGGTGAGCATTACCCTACCTCTGCTGTCGATACTGCCATCCCTTCAAGGTGAGCATGGCCATGCCTTCACTGCCGACGCGGCCACGCCTCCGCTATCGACACAGCCATGCCTACTATGTCGATACTGCCATGCTTCTCATATCGAGATTGCTATGCTTTCTATGTCGACACTTCCATGCCTCTGGTGTTGACACACTCATGCCTGTACTATCCACATTGCCATGTCTCCTATATTGACACTCCTATGCCCACTATCGAAACTAGCATGCCTCCATTGTCGACACTCCCATGCCTACGCAGTCAACATTGCCGTACCTGCTATGTCAACCCTCCTATACCTCTGAGGTACATATTGCCATCCCTCCTACATTGACACTGCCCTGTTTCCTATGTTGACACTGCTATGCCTCCTATGTCGAGACTGCCATACTTCTCATATCAATACTTCCATGCCTCCACTGTCGATACTGCCATACCTCCAGCGTCAACTCACTCATGTCTATGATCTTAAAATTACTATGCCTCCTATGTCGATACTCCTATACCTCTGCTATCGAAACTGGCATGTCTCCACTGTCGACACTCCTATGTCTACGTAGTCGATATTGCCGTGCCTGCTATATCGACGCTCCTATGCTTCCATTGTCAACATTACCATGTCTCCTATATCGATACTCCTATGCCTCCACTATCAATATTGCCATGCCTCTGCTATCGATAGTGGTATACCTCCTATACCAACACTGCCATACCTCCACTATCGATACTGACATACCTCCATGTTGAGCACTGACAACCCTCTGATACTGACACTGCCATGTCTTCGATAGGTACAGTGCCATACCTTTGATGTAGATCCCGTGTAACTAATATCTATTATAGGATTGGCCCGCAATTATCAGTAGCCTGGTTGGTCTAGGTAGTAGTATTGGGACTATTATTCCTAGGTCTACATTCACAGTAGGCTGATATATAGTTCAGGAATATGTTATATGTCAGCTAAGGTTGACTAGCAATATGAGGACGTGGGTGTAGGTTTAGTTCATGATAGTATAGTTATGTATGTATCTCGAAGATTATTAGCTTTTGTGTATATAGAACATTTTGAAATACTATTAGTATTCATTATACTAAATTGTCTGTGTGCCTTATACTATGTATATCATACTGAACCCTTCTATTCATTCCTCGCTTGTAGTATGCCTCCACTATAGAGAAGCAATGACCTATCCATTGTGAACTAAATACCTAAAGTATAATACCAATTGACCTATTGGCACTACTATATCTATATAGTTCACGGGTTTTCGGGTTACTTGGCAATTACCTGGTGGTGTTACGAGTTCTTGATGAGTACTTGGATTTTAATGAAGTGGGGCGAGTCAGGCCAGCAAGCAGGTAACCCATAATGGGTTAGATTGACAGCTTAATAACTCGCCTAACGAATCGGGTTTTTACAAGTTAGGTCGGGTTGAAATCAGCCCATAGTGTATACTACTAGTTAGTATAAGTAATACTATTATTATTTTATATTTCCTTATCATATCTTGGAGGTAGAAATAAGAGTTTTTTTTAAAATATTATATTGTATTTAGAGGAGTAGTATAGATAAATAGTATAATATTATAGGTAGACTGTTATTATAAAAAGATTATCATAACAGCTCAAATATAATTTAGACTCAATAAGAGTAAAGCTATATAGACTTAGAATACTACTTAGAGCTTACTTTCATTGATTATCTAAATTTACTAGTTTATATAATAGACTTAATTTAATAAGGACATTATTAGATCAAGGTATCCTTTCCTAATTAAAGTAGCTATCCTAATATGATTACTATCTAATTAAGAAACTATTCTCTAATATAAGTATATATATAGACTTAATAACAATATATAAATATATAAACTAAATAATAAATAATAGTTAATAAGTATTAGACTATAGAAAGTAATACAATTATAGTAAAGATAATTTTTGTATGAAATAATAGATCAAAGGATATATATTTCTATATACTAATCCCATTAATACCTATCTAGATACTCTACTATATCTATATAAGTGATTAGGCTAGTATAGTTAATAGCTATAGAAGGGTATTAGTTCCATCATAAGTAAAGGTCTATTACTTGAATAGTAATATAAACTAGATAATATAGTGACTACTAGATATATTAGAATTAGCTAATATAGTAACTATAAAATATTATTAAATATAGAGCTACTTAAACCTACTAATATAGTAACTATTAGATATTATTAAATATAGAGCTACCTAAACTAGTTAACATAATAACTACTAGATATACTAGAATTAGCTAATAAAGTAACTATTAGATATTACTAATTATAAAGTAGTCTAAACTAGCTAATATAGTAACTATAAGATATTACTAAATATAAAATTATTTAAACTAGCTAATATAGTTACTATTAGATATTACTAAATATAGAACTACCTAAAATAGCTAATCTAGTAATTACTAGATATTACTAAATATATAACTACTTAAATTAGCTAATATAATGACTATAAGATATTACTAAAAATTAATCTACCTAAACTATCTAATATAGTAATTATAGAATATCATTAAATATAGAGCTACATAAACTAGCTAATATAGTAACTACTAAATATTATTATATATATAACTATATAAATAAGCTAATATAGTAACTACTAAATATAACTAAATTAGCTAATATAGTAACTATTAACTATTAATAAATATAGAGCTATATGAATAAGCTTATTTATTAATTATTAGATATTACTAAATATATAACTATATAAACTAGTTAATATAGTAATAGTATGATAGTATTAAATATAAAGCTATAAAAGTAAGGTAATATAGTTATTATAAGATATTATAGAATTTGAAAGTATTTATATTAGGTAATATAATAACTATTAGATATTAGTAAAGCTAGAGCTATATGAATTAGCTAAAATTATAACTATTAAAAATAAATAAATAAATTAATATAGTAATTACTTTATTAAAAAGTATCTCTATTAGCTAATATAAGGACTACTAAATTATAAAAGACTAGTTTTTATATATATTTAAAGTCTATAAATATATAGTTTTTACTTATATTTAAAAGTTATAAAACTATAGTTTTTATATATATTAAAAGACTAATTTCTGGATAATCATTATGACACTAACTTTGATAAAATGAGTTTTTAAAAGAACTCTACAACTAAAGTATCTCACATATCAGTAATAGCTTTATTTAATTCTCTTTATTTATACGATTAAGAAGAATTGATTTTTATACTTGATTTACTCTTTCTATAGAATCCCTCCAAAAGTGAAGTTTTTTACTGCTCTTGAGGATTTTCCTTTGATTTTGGTAACGTGACATCTAGTGAATTTTGTTTGGTAGAGTTACACACTACCTTTATCATCAAAGAGTTTTGATCGGTTTCTATAGCTTTCTTACCCATTGGGCTTGTTCATTGACCAATCACTTGTCATCCCTATTTTTATCTCTTCCCATATTCAGTAGTGGGTAGCGATGATGGCAGGTGGAAAGGTAGTTGTATTTGGCCTAGTAAAGAACTAGGATAAAGGAGAAATCAAAGTTTTATTGAAGAATAGATAGGAGGGAAGGTAATACATACTGAAGAGGGTTATAGAGTAGGGTATAGTAAAGAGATTCAAGGAATTAGGGGGGGAGAGCAAATTGGCGGAGGTGGTAAAGAGGATGGAGGAAATGGCTAAGAGTCTCGTGGATGAGGATGAAGGTTTCAGAATTATATGTTCTAGGGAGAAGAGGGGTACCAGAGTGAGTAACGAGGTTTTAATAGTAAAGGATAAAGCGACTATGAAGAGGGCGCTATAGATTATTTTAAATAGTTTGGTTATCCAAGATACGATGAAGTCTAGTGATATCCCAGAGTCTGCAATCTCGATGGCATATTCGATAGAGGGGGACATTTTAGTGAAAAAGATGATAGTTGGCACCAGCGAGGGTACCAAGTCTTAAGTAATAAGGACCTCCAAGTTAGTCTACTTTGCTAACCAGTTGACAGATATAAGAAGTTTCTGCAAGGAAATTGAAGATAGAGAGTTAGAAAATGAGGTTATAAGATTAAAGTTAGCCAGGAAGAGTAAGAAGAAGGTGCTTGGAGAATCACTGATAGAGATAGTAAAAGTGTTGGAATATTCTGACTGTCCCATACTACAGCATTCGAAGTCTTCAACAGGGCATAGTCTTTTTATGACAGGAAGGGAGGTCTCAGACTCCCAAGAAAAGGACGAGGATCAAGTGATAGATGAGGATGATATAGAGGTTGAAGATTTAAGTACAAGAGTTAAAGAGGTGGTAAAAAAGGGCAAAGAGAGACTTAGCAAGAGTTAATACGCGATAGCAGGCCTCTCCTTAGAGGAAACCCATCGAGTCATGATGGAGATCCTGGAGAAGGCAGATAATATTTTTGGTAAGGAAGGGTCAGCAAATGGTGTGGACAGTGAAGATAAGGATATGGTAGGTGGAGATGATAATAATAATGAGGGTGCTACAGATAGTTCATACAAATCACTAAGTGATAGTAGGAAGATATGAAGATTGATGGATGATATTATAGCAAACCTCAGGACGATCTAGGATATTGAGCTTATGAAGAGAAAAAGGCCGTTTAGAGTAAGGAGAAGCCTAGCAATAGTTAGGTCAGTAATTCATATGGCTGGGCTAATGTTAGACTAGGAGGGAGCTGTTGATGGGATAGAATCCAATTTGTGGGAGGAACTTGAAGATAAGGCAGTCGAATCTGGGGAACCAGAGAAGAAAATACTGGTATGGAAGGTAAGGAGAGATTATGAGAGGGTGAGAAAAGAGGGATCAATAGTAATAGATGGCCTGACTCATAAGGTCAGGAAGTTGAGAGAGATGGTTACAGTTCTTGTGGCTCTGAATAGTGTTAGCACTTTTGAGGAGTATGAAAAAGCCCAGAAGTTTCAGGCAAGGAGTTAATCCTAGGTGGTAGAGGCCAAGAGGGCAGCTCTGGAGGTTAAGAGGATATCAGTGAGAGAAAAAGAAGATAAGGAAATTAGAAAAGGGTTCAAGGAGGCTAAGGAGTTAGTAGAGAAGGCGATTGAGCAGGTAGAGAACTTGGAGAAAAAGGAGGAGGAAGTAAAAGCTACCGCATATAAGGAAATTGAAAGGTACAAGTCAATGGATAAGAACATGTTGGAGCCTAGTGAGGTAGCAGAGATGGCTAAGAGGTTCTAGGACATGAAAGTGTAACTAAATAAGATTGAGAAGAGGAAAAGCTTGGATAGTGAGATATATATAAGGAAGGGACTGGTGATCATTGGGAAGGAAGTTCACAAAACTATAACTATTATGATGGCCTACCGGAGAGAATTGATAAAGGTAAAAAAGTCGAATCTGCAACTAGAAGTGACTAAGATTGCCTCTCTACTGAGGGAAGCAGCTGTTATAGAAGGACAGACTGCGTAGTCTGTCTCAGTTAGGGCCGACCTATCCAGGGGGAAAAATGAGTTGAGGTAGGAGGTTAGTAGGGTACTGAAGGAGGTGAGTATTAGGGGAGTATTGGGGAAATTAGTCCCATAGTTAGTTGCTATCTTCGGCGCTATAGATGATTTCGATCAGGCCTGGGTGAAGAGAGATGGAACAGTTACGCTTGTAGTAGCTAATGCTCCTATAATTAGAGAAAAGTCGGGGAAGGGCTTAGATATGATACTCAAGGAGGAGAATATTGGTATGAGATGGGGTAACCGATACCTGAGAGTCTATAGATGCTAGAATAAGAAACTTAGGGTAATTTTTGAGGTAAAAGATAGCGAGGAAGTGAAGAGTATAGTGAAGAAGGGCATTGTGTAGAGAGGAAAGATTAAAAAGATAGCATATGTATTTGGTGATGAGACACAGAAGAGGAACACCCAGAAGAAGGCTAACACTAAGTCAATTATAGCTCTGACAGGGCTATACGGGAGTGGGATAGGGTCTGGACCCCTAGTGAAGACTAGTCTAAAGGGACCGGGTAGGTATATTACAGGGACTAACATCCCGGCTGGACCTAAGAAGAAGCAAGTAATTGGAAGTAGTAGAAAGGAGAATTACAGAAATAATAGGTTTACATGTCCCTACATTAGGTAGAGTAATATATAGTATTTTGGGTGTGGAGGTGTTGGTCATATGGTGAACTCTTACACCTTTAGAAGTAGGATGTTTATATCAAGAATCGAGTATAAGGGCCCCTCCTCACCAAGAAACTAGAGGAATATGAGGTATGAAAGATTTAGCTATAGTAGGGACATAAAAAGGGTTGAGGAGAAAGAGCATTTGGGCAATTATAAGAAGAACGCTGGACCCCCTAAAGGTGAGGTAAGGAGATGCTAAGGGCCTTAGAGTAGGCTACCAGAATGTGGGACGATCGTCAACCAATGCTTACGTATTTCTGAAGTATGGGAGAGAGAAGGACTTAAATATTCTGTTCGTTGGGGAATTGTGGGAGAAAGAAGAAGGAACTCAAAATAGGCTGTGATTGAAGTTAGGAAATGAAGTGTATAAAAAATCAAGAGTAATGGTATATTGGAAAGAAGATATGTCTCTAGAACCATTTGTTTTCTTCAATAGGGAAAGGGTGGTAGGTGTTAGAGTCAGGAAGGTAGATATTTTTGGTATATATAAGAATAGTTCTTAGATGAAGGGCAGGATACGAAGTTGGCTAGATGATATGTAGGGGAGGTCCAGGAGAGGTAAAAGGGTTTTGTTTAGGGACTTCAATGTGACACACCCTTCATAGGATGTAAAGAGAGAACCTAATATGAGAAGAAATGAATTATTTAAATTTGCAGAGGAAGCAAGCTTGAATAGGTTGGGGATTGAAGGCCTAATGTGGGAAAGAGTTGTTAATGGCCAGCTTTTCTAAAGTACAATCGATTTGGTTTTCTCTTCTAAGGTTGGGTTGGAAACCTTTGACAATGGGGAAGGTGTTATGGGGCATTTTTAGTAGTCCTAATAAGGAAGTTTCGGGTGTTTTATTTGTATAGATAGCTTAATGTGAATTAGTTAGACCTTCAAGAAGTGACCATTAAGGCTTTTTACTGGTTAAGACTTGGTCATAATCATAGAGCAAGGATTATGGAGTAATAGTTATTGCTCAATACAGAGAGTAGAGATACAAAAAACCGAGCTACCATAAACTAAGTCTGCACGCCATCAAGCAACTACCTAAGATAAGC
The DNA here is from genome assembly GCA_015179035.1 of Tirmania nivea. Taxonomy (NCBI): domain Eukaryota; kingdom Fungi; phylum Ascomycota; class Pezizomycetes; order Pezizales; family Pezizaceae; genus Tirmania; species Tirmania nivea. Next base: position 14,235 of record WHUY01000209.1, read on the forward strand.
CTTCTTTTTATCTATATAGGTTTGTATCTTAATACTGGAGCCTAAGATGAGGCGGCTGTAGTTAGAACAACTACTACTAAATAGTAGTGTTTGTCAAAAAGGATTAGTTTACTCGAGACTCTGAGGAGGAGTATGAAGACTTACATAATAACCCTAGTACTTGCAGAGTACTGGCAAAGGCTATATTAAGGCTTTATTACTTTAAGAAATAGACTAAGTTAGAGTATAGTAAACTACCAGAAACTGAAAAAGCAGTTGTTTGATATATTGTATCTGTAAACTTCAATACAATCACTCTACTAAAAGCTGTATTATAGCGATTAGCAGAGAACCTTCAGTGATATCTTGACCTATATCCTAACCAAAGAAGGAACGATCAAGAGCTTATACTATTGGTCTTCTTTTTTAAGTGGACTTGAGATGCTACTATATACCAAAGATATCTACAAGCCTTCCAAGAGAGCCTAGTAGTAGTAGAGTTTTTTTAGTAGTATGAGCAATAACACAAGCGAGAATCCAAGCAAGAGTATGAATAAGAGTACGAGCGAGAATCCAAGTAAGAATAATTTGAGCAAGAATCTGAACAATAGTCTGGATCCGAGCCTGAACTGAATACGGATATAGATACTATAGACGAGATGGCTGCCTAAGCTGAATAACTTAGGATGCAGTATATTACATCTATCATCAATAAGGAGTTTAATAGAACTGTCAAGTTCAAAGAGTTTCAAAGGTCCTTTAAGACTATAGTTAGACTGTATAATAATGCAGGTTCAATGGAACATCAAGTAGCTATAGATGATAAAATGAAGTGAGAGCTTTTGATAGCTATCTTAAAGGATCCGATAGCACCATTACTTAAAGGTATGGATAGGAGGAAGTTTATAGGAGCATAATTATGGTTGGCAGACCAGGCTGATGAGGATATAGCCACCTACCAGCAGTTAGTACAATGGTTAAATAACAAGTACAGAGAACGAGATAAGGAGACGATGCTATAACTAGTGGCTATTTAACTGAAAATTCTCAAATAGGAAGGAAAGCCAGTCGATGACTATATAGTTTGCTTTAAAGACATTAAGGATAAGGTGACAGTAGTTTAGCTGGCTATTATCATGATGCCCTATAATCAAATCGAGATATTTATCTTTGGGCTCAATCCAGCCCTGATGAAGATGTATATAAAGGATAATAGAGACTTTAAGAACGAGATATAGGAGGAGACTAAGAAGAAAGTTAGAACAGCTGAGGTAAAGCATAAGCTGGGGGAAGACCCAATCTTTGCAGATAATCGGAAGAAGTATAAGACTACAGAAGGCTCTACTAGCTCTGCAAGTGAAGACTTCGACCTATTAGCTAAGTGACACTGGCAGCAGGCTGCCAAATACTAACAGGAGAAAACTAATCTATAGAGAAAGTTGGATAAGGCACTTAATTGAGAAAAATCACTCTTGAAGTCTCAGAAGAAGCTCATCAGTAGTAACTCTAAAAATAACCGACCTAGTAGTAGAGGTAGTAGCGGAGGTAGTAATGGATCAGGAGGCAACCTAAGGCTAGTTTAAGTCTTATACTAGAACTGTTGGGAGTATGGCCATTATATAGAGTCATATCGAGAAGATACTAGAAATGAAAAAGCTAAAGAACAGCTACTAGTCCAAAAGAGTATACCAGCCCCAACTACATAGCAACAGTAGATAGCTACTACTAAGATAAGTAAAATGATAATCGTGGAGTTAGCTACTCATATGTAAAAGTTATATAAGGAGGACGAGGATAAGTTTGGGTTTAGTATGATGGTTGACTTGGCCTGAGATACTAGCTTTCATCAAGCTCAAGATACCACTAATACTCGTCAAGCTTAAAATACTACTAACACTCATCACGCTACTAGTAAGTAGGCTTACTAAGGTAACACTTACCCAGTACAAGCCTACCCAGCTTGAGGTAACCCAGATATACTATACCTATCACTAGCTAACTGGTACAAAACTCATCAACAATATGACCAAGAGAAGCCTTTTGTCCAAGCAGATAAGTAGATTGAGGACATGATGGTAACCATACTGATCTATCAACTATGCATAGAATCTACTAAGTTTAGAAAGAAGCTCTTCAAGACCTTAACTCTAAGAGGACAAGAGCCAGATATAGAGCCAGAGTCAGAAAATGAACAAAAGATGCCACAACTGACTAGAATAAGAAGGAACCTACTAAGGAGAGAGGTCTAAAATGAGGATGATTCAGAATCAAATGAAATAGAGGATACTATTAGAGTTCAACTACCTAGAAGGGTAAATATAGTGATTAAGGAAGAGGATGTAGAGAAATAGTTACTAACCTTCTTAGTAGGAGTGTACTTTAGAATAACTTTCAATGAGGATATTCTATTAGATTGTGGGGCAACGTGTTCATTATTGAGTACTGAATTATCTACCAAAATCTTATGTAAGAATATAGGATATACTGTAATCAAACCAGAGTGAGAAATGAATATAATAGAAATCGGTAAGAAAAGTACTATGGAAGGATAGGTGAAGATAATAATTGATCTAAGCCAAGGTATAGTAGCTGAACATACCCTACTGATTTGTAAAGTAGAAGATAGCTATGAAGTATTGCTAGGAAAACTATTCTTAGCTATGATCAATACTAAGGTCGGAATATACTATAACTACTTAGAAGTTCTACGAGTAAATGATCTACCTCTACTATTGGAAGGAAGAAGATATATAAGAAATCGGAGGTGGCTATTCTTAGAGGCAGCTAAAAATGATAAGTGCCTTATATATGCAACCAATGACTATAACCCATATATAGTGAAATACTTAAAAGTGATACTTTAGGCATGAGTGTCAGCTATATGAATTGAAGAAGAAGAACAACTATTCAATACCTATATGCAAGCAGATAAAGGAGTTGAAGTACAAGCAGATGAAGGGGTAGAAGAGTTACTGAAGGAAAGGATATAAAAGCTTGTATTACAGTATTTTGCAGATATTGGGAAAAAGCAGCATATAAAGAGTTTTGTTAGGAATCCACTATTAAGGACCTCGAAAGAGAGAATAGTTTTATTATTAGCTTCACAACAACATGAATAGTATACTATTGAAGAAGAGGAGGATATTTTTAATGATATGCCTTCCGAGATAGATAAGAGAATTAAAGATATAGTTATAGGAGATATTACTTAGAGAGTGAATCTAACAAGAGTATTGGAGGAACAACGGATAAGGCTATATAGGATCCTAGAGGAAATAAGGCCTTGGATAGCTACTAATATATTAAAAATGAGGCATACCCATCTGCTAAAATATTGGATTCAGCTGAAGAAAGATGCAAAGACTATGATCTAAAATCGTAAGATCTAATTAGTATTTAAAGAGAGAGAGTAGTTAGTAAGCTATCTAGTGAAGTTGGAAGAAGCTTCTCTAACCTACACAGTTCTCGTTCAACTCCAAAATTAGATAATTAGGCTATTCACCTTTTCAATTACTATATAGATACCAATCGAGATCAGCTATATAGAACCTAGTATTGCCAATAGAGATTAGAGAGCTTAAGGATAAGCTAATATTCCTCAGGAATGAGAAATTAGATGAGATTAGATATCTAGCAACTAAAAGATAGTTAAAGATCTGAGAGTACTAAGTCGAACAATATCAAACTAAGTTAATGGATTATCACTACTTGATCGGAAACTTGATTCTCTTCCAGAACTATGCGAAGAGGTATAAGCCTAGGAGCTCATGGGAGGATAGATAGAAGAGGCCGGCTCGAATCACTTATATTATATCGAAAGGGAAAATTGACTTCTAGACAATGAATAGGACTATTCATAAAGGTTAGCATATAGATTGAGTAAAGCCATTCATTCTGAGGAAAGTAGTGGTATGGGATTAGCTAAGGGAAGTAGTGATATAGGAATAGGCGGAATAGATTAGGTTGATTGGGACCTTATTTATCTCCTCTCTTTAATATATTGTTTAGTTATTAATAATAGCTACTTTATTACAGGATAGTCAGGAGGATTCTTAACCATCCCTAATAAAGGAAAGTGTTATGAAACGTTTGTAGTAGCCCCGATAAGGAAGTTTCAAGTGTTTTGTTTATATAGATAACTTAGCATGGATTAGTTAGACCTTCGAGAAGTAGCTATTAAGGCTCTTCACTAGTTAAGACTTAGTCATGATCATAGAGCAAAGATCATAGAGTAATAGTTATCAAGCAATACAGAGAGTAGAGATACAAAAAACCGAGCTACCGTAAACTAAGTCTGCATGCTGTTAAGTAACTACCTAAGATAAGCCTTCTCTTCATCTATGTAGGTTTGTATCTTAACAAAGGTAAAACAAAATTGAGGTCCAACTACTTCTGCTTGACCTTCTCAATCAAGTACAGATAGGAACTTGGCTTACAGAAGAGTGTTAGGATTGACTGGGACAAGCTGGTCATGACATTAAAGGAAATTAAGGAGAAAGGGGATAAAGTAGTAGAAGCATGAGTATCAACACTACCAAGGCTTACACCCTACGAGAAGTTGAAATTATTGTGAAACTCTTATATAAAGGAGGTTTGAGTAGTCTAGAGATCTAAGAGGTAGTAGGACAATGAGATTGACGACTAGCTATAGAAGGTTAGGAAAGTAAAGAGAAGAGGAATTGGTGAAGAGAGTTAGTTGAATCAAAAGGCCAGAGTGGATTAGTAGAAAGTTAAGCAAAAGACTCTGAAGGCTTTGATTCAGGAAAAGAAGCAGAAGTGTTGAGAAGATTTCTGTAAGGAACATAGCAAGAAAGATATATGGGAGATTATTAAATAGGTAAAGGACCTATAGAGGCTTAAAAAGGGTATAGGAAAACTCACTAATTCAGAGGGTAAGAGCTTAGAGGACAATAACGAGAAAAGGAAGGGCCTAGTACGAGATTATTTTAGGTAGGATGAAGAAGGTAGGATAGTCAGGGAGTAGGAGGGAGGTGAACTTGAGAGTGAGGAGGAAGAAGGAGAGAGCATATTAGAGAAGGAGAGGGAAAGCCTTGCAGCAGAGGTTAGGGAGGCCTTAGGAAATGTGAATAATAAGTTAATTCCGTACCCAGATGGAATTGGGTATTAATTGATTAAGCTGGTTTAGGATATTCTATTAGGGAAAGGATTAATTAAGAAGGTTATGGACAACTTAATATAAGAGGAGATCCCGAAAGAGTGGCAATTCGCTAAGGTTATGATAATTCCGAAACTTAGTAAGGATCATACAATAACTAAAGGCTGGCATCCAATTAACTTGATTAATTGCCTTAGGAAACTAAGAGAGAAGGTGGTAGTAGGAAGATTGCAAGAGGCGTAACTCTTTCATAGGGGACAATTTGGAGGAGTGAGAAGAAGGTTAGCTATTGAGGCAGTAGCTCAAGTAACAATCAGGGCCTAGAAGGCTATAGCAAAGAAAGGAGTAGTAGGTTTAGGGTTCTGGAACATGAAGAGGGGGTTTCAAAATATAAGAGAACAAGATGTAGTAGTAAGGTTGAGAATGAGCAAGGAAGGGGTGAAATGGATTGGATAGGTCAAGAAGTTTTTTAGAGCTCGGGAGTTTGAGATCAAGTGGGATGGGAAGGATCAGGGTATAAGGAAAATGAACATGGGCTGCCTTCAAAGTTCACCTCTGTCCTCTGTAATCTTCTTGATATGGATAGCCCTAATTATCACCCGAATAGAATAGAGAGCGAGGGACGAAGTATACCCATTATATGAGTTTCCATTATTTGTAGACGATATAAACGAGGGAGTATATGTCGATAATGAAGTAGAGGTGAAGAGGGAAAATATTGGTTACCTACTTTAGAAAATAGAAAAGATTATGGAAGAAGTTGTGAGGGATTTTGGGCTGTCTTTAGAGGCATCTAAGCAGGAGTCTTTGATTTTGCGAGAGAAGAGAAGGAGAAAAAATGTAGATATCAAATAGATTAAATAGCTAGAGATTATCTTAAATAAGAACTTGTTTTTTAAACTGCACTAAAGGGTAAGGATAAGTAAAGCCAGAAGGTTCCTTACAAGCTGCAATGGAATTGGTAATTTGAAATAGGAAATCTTGATATCGAGTTAGAAGTAGTTATATACTGAGTTTATTAGGGTAATTGCAATGTAGAGAGCAGAACTTGAGTGATGAGGACAACGTGATTAGGAAAGGGAGTTCAGTAAGCTATAGTACCAAGTCTTTCAGAAGTGTACTGGGGCTATGAGGGGAGTACGTATGGAGATGGTATTGAAGATCACGAGGGTGGAATCACTAGTAATAGCTATAGAAGTAGCTCAAGGTCGTCTGATGTCTTAGATTATGGTAAATCTAGAGATGCTTAAGGACCTAATGCCCGATGAAAGACAAGGCGATAGTGACTCTTTAGTGGAGGTACTGGTGGACCGTGTAGTAGATATAACGAATGCTGATACCTGGGCCCTATCGTATGGAAACTTATATTCACTATGTAAAATGTCTATAGTAGATCTTAGACTAGGAAAAGAGGATGATTTGGGAATGTGGGAAAGGGAGATTGAGTATTATGAAGTGGAAAGAGAGACATGGTTCATAGATGGTAGTAAAAATGAAAATGATGGGGTAGGAGGGGGATTCTACTATAGTATAAAAGAAGGGTATATAGGACGAGGAAAGATTGTGACTGTTTGGAATGATAAGGTAGTAGGTATCAGGGGTGCATTGGAAAAGGCATCCAAGAAAAGAGAGATCCTGATATGGTCAGACTCCCAAGCTACTATCTTGAGCATCAGGAAAACCAAAAGATTGTGCCATACCAGGATAGCTAATATATCGAGGGTTATGACCTTACTTAATAAGGATAACTAGGAGGCTCATCTGGGTTAGGTCAAGTCTCACCTGGGTATCTGTGGGAATGAAAAGACTAACGAATTGGCGAAACAGGGGGCGAAAGATGACTCGGTACAAATAATCAGTGAAGGGGTGGTGCAGCAATAGTATAGGGAAAAATGCAGGATGGAGAGAGTTATACCAGGTTTCGGGAAAGGGAGGGTAGTAAAGTGGGGAAGAAAAGCAGTAGTGAATTACATTAGATATTGCATTGGAAAGGGTGATTTCACAGTTTGGAAAGAATTCATCAGCACTGGAGATAGGAATAACCTATATAGAATATATGGGAGGCATGATAAGAGTGGTTGCTATGTTGCACTAGTATGTAGTAAAGAGGAGTAGATTGGTAAGAGGTTCAGTTCTTAGAATGAAGCTAATAATCCAAAGAGAGTCAGGATAAATAAAATAGTAGAAAAAAAAGAAGTACTATTTGACTTGGTAGAGGAGTTTTTTAGCTAGCTTCGATCGTACTAATGGGAGCTCCAAAATCCCCAAGTATAGAAGATTGGTCTATTGTGAGAACTTGTGTAATTAGCAGTTAGATTAGTCAGGATAGTTAGAGTTCGGTTGCTTAGAGAACAGAGAGCATAGGGCCATAGGCCCACCTGAACCTCGCTATAAGAAACCCTATATATGAGTATTGAATAAAAAAAAAAAAAAAAAAAAAAATAACTAATTTCTATACTTAAATATCTATACCTTTACCTTTTTATTTATTTTGTAATATAGCTATTTCTTCCTCTATACTAGATTATGTTAAGAGTTATAGAAGCTTTAACTAACTTATTCTATAAAGTAGAGGCTACTGAGAAATAAGATATATAATCTTACTTTATAATAGGTAATAGTAGAATATAATAGTAAGAGACTAGTAATATAGTATAATTAGTTCTTATTTCTAAAGTATAGCTTTTTAGGACTTAAAGATTTTTTCTAGTTCATAGAACCTAAGACTAATAATATTATGAATAAATTTCTAATTATATTGATTATATAATATAAAAATTATTGATTTTCTAATTTGGAGTATATATAGATATAGATATTTAGGTTAGTAATGACTTTTAATTATAGGTTTATATAAATATAAATATCTAAACTAATATAAATTATAAATTATAAACTTATATAGATATAGATACTAAGTTAATATAGATAGTAAATAAGAGGTTTATATAGATATAAATAATTAAGCTAATATAGATAGTAAATTACAGACTTATAGAAAAATATATAAATAATTAAGCTAATATAGACAATAAATTATCGACTTATATAGATATAAATATTTATTATAATATAGCTATTATATATATAAGCTACTTAAGTATATATTAATTAGCTAATTAATAAATGTTTTAGAAGTTTTAGTAGTTATTATATTCTACTATATTCTATATTAGGTTTACTATATAGTAACTAGTTAGTAATATAATATAATAAAATATTATAGAGGCTAGTTAGCAATAGAATACTATAAAAGCTATAAATAATTATTGCTTAAGATTTAGACTTTTATTATAGGTATCTCTTTCTCTTTCTCTTTTTTCTTATTTTCTATATAATATTTTATATTATAAGCTTTAGTAATATAGATTTTATCTTTTATTTTTATCAATAATATTTTCTAGTACTCTTACTTATAACCTTTACTATAGTTTTATATACTTTTTAGAGATATATTTATAGTTATAGTTATTAATCTTTACTATTATACTATATTATATTTTCTATACTATATTAGATATAACCTATTAATCTTTAGTTATTATAAATTATAACTAAACTAAGTCTTGAGCTTTCTACTACTATTATTAACTTAATAACTTGATTAAGAGCTATATTAGATCTAGTAAATAATAATTAAAACTATACTATAATATATTATAAAATAGTTACTTTAGTAGACTAACTTTTGGGCTTATTAGATTATTAATAAAATATAGTTAGACTTTAAACCTAAGTCACAAATATCAATAATTAACTTATAATATAATAATAAAAGAATACTATATTAAAAATAATAAATTAGAAGTTACAAGATAAAATTACTATATAAGAAATAATAGTTAATTAGCTTTAAATCTAACTAAAAGTTATAAGAGCTATTAATACAATACTAGTTCAGTTATAATTTAGAGACAAAAGCTATTCTAAAAAAATTCTAAATCTATAGAAGTTTTTAGGAAAAAATTAAAATAAGCTATATTTCTTTCTTATATAATTATATTTAAAGGTAACTACCTATAGTAATAAATTAGCTAAACTTCAACTAAGAGTTAATTCTTTATCTAATAATACTGTAGACTAAGTTACTCCCTATATAGAAAATAATATAATAAATTTAACCAATTTAACTACTATTATTATGATTTTTAAAAGTATATTTAGTAATTCTAATTAGATAGCTAATATAAAATATAAGCTATAAACTATAATTTATGAGGCTAAAGAATTTATTACTTATTTTACTAAATTCTAATAATATATACTTAAAATAAATTAAAATAATATAGCTAAGCTAATAGTTTTAAAATAAGAACTCTACTACTAGCTATAATATAATTTTTTTACTACATATCTAGAGTTTTATAATTTTAATAAATATATAAAAGTATATTAGAAGTTGAATACCTATTATTATATATTATAGACTTAAATATATAATTGTTTTAAACTAATAACTTGAATAGTACTATACTCTATTACTTTAATACTAGTCAACTTCTAAACTATTTAAACTCTTTTTATAGCTATAAATACTCATTTTAAAGTTATAAATCTATTATTAAAAATAAAAAAAATATTTTTTAAAAAAAAAGTAAAATAAATTACTAAAAAGAGTTGTTACTATTATAGAAGATTAGAATATAGTATCTTTAACTATTTATAAGTTCAATAATATTCTTTTAAAACCTTTGAAGCTACTATAACTATAGAAATACTTATAACTATAGAATAGATATTAAAAAAATAGCTTTATAATAGAAAAATAGTATTGCAGTAAAGTTAAATAAGTTTTCTACTTTTTTATATATTTCTAGTTTAGTATTACAACTTTTGAGGAAAAGAATTTGAATAGAAATTATTTTATAGTTACTTATGAATTAATTAACAATAGTTTTAAAATCTTTATCTATGCTTTTATTAACTATAGAGTAACTAGATTTACTTTTATAGATAAAAACTTTATAAGCTATTATTTATTTCTTTTATTTAAGCTTTAAAATTTTTGAGTATTAAAACTTATTAATAATTACCTTATAAAATCATAAATAATAATATATCTTATTAGGCTTTAATTGACTATTAATAATTATATAAAAGAATTACTCTTATTTATTATAAAACTCAGTTACTATTCTATTATCTTAAGTCTAATATAGTTTTAAGACTATAATATTAGTATTTATTTTACTAAAAATACCCTTATCTTTAACTCTAACTATTATTTTACTTATTATTATAAAAAAGTATTAATAATAAAAAGCTTATTAATTTCTATTTTAATCAACTTATAAATTATCTTAATTATAGGCTCTACATTTAACCAAATAGTAAAGAAAGAGAAATAAGTTAAAATAGCCTTTTAGATAATAATATATAAGTTAAATATAACTTTAAAATAACTCTATAAATAACCTATAATTAAAAAAGATAAGATAAGAGATCTAGTACTATTTAAGTATTATTAGTTTCTCTTACTCTTTAAAAAGGCTATTATAGAAGTTCTACTCTCTTATTAATTATATAATTATAAAATTTGCTATAAAGAAGGATTTGTTCCTTTATTTAGCTCTTTATATACTCTATTAAAACTTAAGTTAGAAGCCTTTAAGATTTGGTTAGAAGAAAATCTATTAAAAGAGTTCATTTATATATCTTTATTCTTTATAAGTATATTAATAGTCTTTATTAAAACAAAAGATATATTTCTATAATTATATATTATTTATTATAATTTTAATAATAATACTATTAAAAGTTAATATTTACTAGCACTTATATAAAAAACTTTAACTATACTTTTCATAGTATAATATTATACTACTTTTAATATTTATAGTATCTATAATCTTATTTAAATAGTAAATGTTAAAGAATAGAAAACTATATTTTAGACTTATTATAGCCTATATAAGACTTTAATTATAGCCTTTAGTCTTATAAATACTCTTACTAGTTTTTAATATTTTATTAATAATATTTTTTATCTCTTTTGTAATAATTTTTATATAGCCTATTTTAATAATATCTTAATATATAGTAATACTCTTAAAAAATATTGAATATATATTATTTAGGTACTAGAAACTCTCTAAAAAGTTAACCTTTATTTCAAGGCTAAAAAATATAACTTCTATGAGATATAAGTTTACTATCTTAGTATAAGTATCTTAGTAGATAGTATCTAACTAGACTTAGCTAAAATTAAAGCTATAATATAATAAGTATCTTTATTTGACCTTTATAATACTTATACTTTTCTAACTTTTACTAATTTTTATAATCAATTTATTAAGAACTTTTTTAATAATATAATACCTATTATCAAATTAATAAAAAAAGATATTTTCTAGTACTAGAGTAAAAAATATTAATAAGCCTTTTAATAATTTAAAATAATATTTATTTATACTCTTATTTATTAGTATTTTAATACTAACTAGTAAATTATAATAAAAACTAATATATCTAACTATACTTCTACTAGTATTCTCTCTAAATATAATTATATAGGAATTTTCTATTTTATCACTTATTTTTTAAGAAGTATTTACCTATTAAATACAAATATAATATCTATAATAAAGAGTTAATAGTTATTATTCAATACTTTAAAGAATAGTAAACTAAATTAGAGTTTATTTCTTACCCTATTCAAGTACTTTATAACTATAAAAATTTCAAATACTTTATATCTATTAAACTTTTAATTATTATTAAGTTTGATAGTATAAATTTCTCTTTTACTTCAATTTTAAAATTATTTACTAATTAAGTAAAGTAAATAGCAAGCTTAATATATTAACTAAATAGTTAGATAACCTTTCTTAAGATAGAGATAAATATATAAGATTTTAAAATTAAGTTATTTTAAAATCTTACTATTTAATAATTAATATAATAATAGAAGAAGAGCTAAAACTTCAAGATTTATTTAACTAAGGTTTTAAGGTTAATCTATTACTAAAGAAAATACTAGCTAAATTATAATTATAATAAGGAGAAAAGTAATCTAAGTATATCTTATTAGCTAAATATAAAGATGATAATAGAAGATTAATATATTATAGGTAAATATATATACTAAATTATATACTCTTAAAGTTTTATTTAATTTATAACTATTATAATATATTAATAGTAAGCTACTCTAAATAATTTAAAATATTTGAACTAATCTTATATTAATATTACTAGCTTAAAATATATAAAGATATTAACTAGTATATTTATAATTATTACTCTTTTTAGTAATCTTAAATCTTATACTATACCTTATATAGTATCTTCTACTCTATACCTATTTTAAAAGATACCTAATAAGATATTTCAATAGATTTTATTATAGAATTACTATAATCAAATAGATACAATACTATCTTAGTAGTAGTATACTGATTAACTAAGATATATTATTTTATTCCTTATTAAAATATAGTTACTATTAAATACTTAGGATATCTTTATACTCAATATATTTTTCATTTCTATAGTCTACTAAAGACTATTATTTTAGACTATAGAGCTTAATTTATTACTAAGTTTTAGAAATTATTTTGCCAAATTTTTTAAATTAAGTTATTATATTCTACTTTCTTTTACTTTTAAATAAATAGTTAGATAAAATATATTAATACTCTTTTCAAATAATATCTATAGATCTATATTAATTATTTATGAAATAATTAGGAGAACTGGCTTTATTTTACTAAATTTATAGCTAATAACTAGCCTATAAAATTAATAAAAATATTACTTTTCTTTACTAATTATAATTATAATCCTCTTTGACAATTTAATCTTATTTAATAAATTAATAGATTTGAGAAGTAAAATATGTAGAAGATTATAACTAAGATAAAAGAGCTAATAAAATATTTTTAAAATAAAATAGTAAGAGCTCAGTCTTAATAAGACATATAAATAAACTATAAATATAGTTATATTTTAGCCTTTAAGATAAGTAACTCAGTTTAATTTAATGCTTAATATATTATAATATAATAGTCTAGAAAAAAGCTTAACTATAAGTATATTAGGTCTTATAAGATTATAAAAGTAGTATATTCTTATATATATAAACTTGACTTTTCTCCTAGTATTTACTATTATTATATATAATATATCTTACTCTTTGACTCTACTACTAATAACTCTTTACCAGGACAATAAAATCTACTACTACTACCTATTATAATCAATAATAAAGAAGAGTAGTATATAGTTGATATCTTAAACTCTTATATTTATAATAGATAATTAGAATATTTAATTAAATAGGTAAACTTTAATAGTTTAGATTAGAAACTAGCTACTAATATTAATAAGCTTAAAGCTATAGATAACTTTTATATTCAATAGTAAAATAAGCTAAACTCTTTATTAAAGATTAATAATAACTAAACTTTCGTAGACTTTAGCTATAAAAGAAGAAATAATTATTATAATATAGTTATTATACTTATAAGCTACTTATATATGTATTAATTAATTGATAGATAAATACTTTAAAAGTTCTAATAGTTATTATATTCTACTATATTTTATATTAAACTTACTATATACATATTAGTTAATAATCAAATAAGATAGAATATCATAAAGACTAGTTAGTAATAGAATAGTATAAAAGCTATAAGTAATTATTACTTAGAATCTAGACTTCTATTATAATTGTCTCTCTTTCTCTTTTTTTCTTTTTATTCTCTATAGAATATTTTATATTATAAGTTTAAGTAATATAAACTTAACCTTTTATTTTTATTAAGTATATCTTTTAGTACTCTTACTCATAGCCTTTACTATAGTCCTATATATAACTTAGAGATATGTCTATAGTTCTAATTATTAACTTTTACTATTATAATACTTAACTAATATAATAGTAATTTATAAACTTATTTTAATATAGATATTTTAGTTAATATAATAGTAAATTGTAGATTTATATAGATATAGATATTTAAGCTAATATATTAGTAAGTTGTAACCTTATATAATAGTGATTTATAGGCTTATATAGACTATCTAAACTAATATAATAGTAATTTATAAGCTTATTTTAATATAGATATTTAATATTATAGATTAATAAATAGTAGACTTATATAATTTTAAATATTTAAGCTAATATGATAGTAAATTATAAGTTTATATAGATATAAATATTTAAGCTTATATATTAGTAATTTATAGGCTTATATAAATATAGATATTGAAATTTATATATTAATAATTTACAAACTTATATAGATATAGATATCTAAGTTAATATAATAGTAATTTCTAAGCTTATATATATATAGATATCTTAGATAACATAATAGTTAATTATAGACTTATTTATAAGTAATTTATAGTTTTATATAAATATAAATATCTAAGGTAATATAATAGTAATATATAAGCTTATATAGATATAGATAACTAGGCTAATATAGATAGTAGATAGTAGGCTTATATAAATACAGATATTAAAACTAATATAGATAGTAAATTATAAAGTTATATAGATGTAGATTTTAAAAGTGGTAGTATAAATAGATATTTTTAAAGTTTAGTATATATTAGTAGTTTATTAGATTATTATAAAAATAAATAAATTATTTCAAAATATATAAAATATAAGTGAACTAGAAAAATAAATACTATAATTCTATTATAGTTGTAATAGTAGACTATTTATATTAAAAATATACTAAAAGTAAGAGAGGTTTTTTAGTATATAGAAACCTTAAAGTAAAGGTAAGTTGTATTAGAGAATAGTATTTCAGATTAATTATATTAATAAAGTATAATAATATTATAATATATTAAAAAATAAGATAAGAAATTTATTGTATTTAGAATTATAAGATTGATAAAATTATATCTAAAGTACTACTAATAAAAATATTATATCTAAGATACTACTAATATAAATTTTATATCTAAAATATTACTAATATAAATATATATTTAAATATTAAGTTTTATAATTTTCTTTTTAATATATCTAATATATCTAATATAAATATTATTTTTATTGATAACTCCTTAAGCTTATACTATATATATCTTTCTCTTTTTTTATACTCTTATTAGATCTTTATCTAATATCTTATATTTAGTCAATAGTATTTAGTTTATAACTTTATCTCTCTATCTATATCTATATATATATTCTAAATCATATCTCTATAGTTTTTATTACTTCTACTATCTTTATTTCTTTATTAATAATATTTATAATATATTCTATAATATTTATAATATTATATATAATACTTATAATAGTTTCTATAATAATTTTTCTGAATCTTATCTTTATATTTATTATATTATTTAGTTACTATGTCTTCTTTATCTTCTATTATAAAAATAGATAAATCTCTTTTAGTTTAATTTAATTTAGTTATATTAGAATATATTAATTATAGTAATAATAATAAGCTAATTATTTATATAACTTTCTATATAGGCATTTATAAGAAATTAATTTTTAACTAAATTAGTTTAATAATATTTTTCTTCTAAAATAAGTTTTATTAATTTAGTTTTTATTTATATTAATTTTTAATTATATTTAATATACTTATTATATATATAATTTTTAATAATATAATTAAAAATTTTACTACTTTGAATTTAAACTAATCTATTTTAAATTATATTTTATTTTTGTAATTAATTTAAATATTAATAATTATATAACTAAAACTTTACTAGTTCTATGTATATATAATAGACTTTATTTCTTTTTTTTTATATTATAATATAAAAATCTTAACTATATCTTTTTATCTTGATTTTTTTTCATACTAAAATTTTTTAAATATAATATATTAGATTTTAAATATATATTTAAATAAATTATTAAATATAATACTTAAAAAAATAGAAAAATTCTATATTTTATTAAATAAAAATATTAAAAAAATAAAAATAATATATAATAATTAGTTAAAAATATTATAATAAATATAGTATAGAAATATTAGAATATATTATTATAAATAAATAAATATTTAAAAAAAAATATAAGTTTAAATATAGATCTTTTAATAGTTAATTAATAAGTATTATATTTTATTTAACTTTTTTATTTTTTTTAGTATATAGATATATTTCTTAATAAAAAAATTCTTTTAAGAAAAAAAAATATAAAGAATATATTTTCTTCTTATTTTTACTTTTTTATATTTTTTAAATTTCTTTATTTATTTTACTTTATTATTTATTTTAATATTAAAATTATTATAATAGTTAATATATTTTAAATAAATATATTTTAATTATTATATTAGTTATTTTTTTTAGATTCTATCTTACTTTTATTTTTATTTATTTATATATTTTTATTTTATTTTTTTTATTAATTTTATTTTTATTTATTTTTATTATTAGTTATAATAAATAATAATTAGATTTATAACTTTTTTTTTTATATTTTGTTAGTTTTTATAAGTTTTTATTATTTACTATATTATTATAAGTTTTATTATTATAATTTTCTATTATATTTTATAATTTATCTAAGATAATTTATTTTAAATTTATTATAATAAGAATTGTAATTTATATACTTAATATAATAGATTTTAAAAAATGTATAAATAATCAAAATTTTATATACTTTAAATATCTTAATTTTTTTTACTTTAGTCTAGTTATATTATATTAAAATATATAAGTTCTATTAATAATATTCTTATTTAACTATTTATATTATTATAATAATAAGTTAGTTATTTATTAAAGCTTATCTATAAAGTTTTATTAGTAATTAACTTTTACCTAAATTAATAGTATTATATTTTCTCTTAAAAATATATTTATTAATTTATCTTTTATTTATATAATTATAATTTTTTTTATAATTATAATTTTAAATAAATTATTTAAAATATCATTTATATAGTTTGCTTTAAATAAATATTAGGTTAATATTTTTTTTAATACTTTATATAATTTTACTTAATATATAAATTTATTTTATTTTTATTTATTTTAAATTTAAAAAATTTACAAAATTTATATTTTCTTTAATATTAATTAATTATTTCTTTTATTTATTAGTTTAATTTATATTTTACTAAACTAATTAGTAAATTATTTAATTTTTATAGATTATTTAATTTTATATATTATAATAAATTTATATTATTTTTTTCCAATATTTTTATTAATTATTACTATTAAACAATATTTAAATATAAATATAAAATTAGAATTTTTTATATATTCTGGTTTATTATAATATATATTATTTTAATATTTTTTAAATTAATTTTTTTAATAGTTAATTAATATAGAAGTATATTATAAAAATTCTTTCTACTTTTCTATTTACAAAAAATATATATTACTACATCTATATAGATATATATATATACGATAATAATTTAGTATATATATAATAATATTTTAGCTATTAATATATTTATATATATATAACTCTCTTTTACTTTATATCTCTTTTTTATTTAATCTCTCTATTTATCTCATATTTTTCTTAATTTTATAACCATTATCTATTTTTTATCTAATATTAATTATAGTACAGACTATAATTTTTATATTAAAGGTCCTAGTTTTATCTTATACTTATAAATACTATTATTTAAAGCTTTTTTACTTTATTAAGAAAAAAAAATCTATATTAAGATATAATATATCTTCAAATATATTTTATATATTTTATTACTTAATAGGTTAGATCTTATAATATCTTATTTTTTTACTTAGTATTTATAAATATATTATAATAATACTATAAAAGTATAGTTTTTATTTATATTCAGATACTATGAAAATATAATTTTCAAATTAGAGTAAGTTTTTACTTATATTTAGTCTTTATAAAAATATAATTTTTATTTATATTTATTAACTATAAAAGTATAGTTTTTACCTATATTTAATAGATTATAATAGTATAGTTTTTATTTATATTTAAAAACTATAAAACAATAGTTTTTATCTATATTTAGATATTATAAATATATTAGTTTTATCTATATTTAAATATTATAAAAGTATAGTTTTTATATATATTCAAATACTATAAAAGTATAATTTTTATCTATATTTAGAGGCTACAAATATATAGTTTTTACTTATATTAAGAGTCTATAAATTTATAGTTTTTATATATATTTAGATTTTATAAATATATAGTTTTAAACTATATTCAGTTATAAACTAATTAATATACTAACTATTAGATATTATTAAATATAAAACTATCTAAATTAGCTAATATAGTAATTATCAGATATACTAGAATTAGGTAATATAGTAACTAAAGAATATTACTAAATATAAAACTAGCTAAACTAACTAATATAGTAATTTTTAGATATTAGTAAATATAGAGTGACTTGAACTAGTTAATATAGTGATTACTAAATATATTAGAATTAGCTAATATAATAACTATAGGACATTAGTAAATATAGAATTATTTAAATTAGCTGATATAGTAATTATAAAATATTATTAAATATAGAGCTATTTAAATTAATTAATATAATAACTACTAGATATTATTAAATATAGAATTACTTAAAATATCTAACATAATAACTACTAGATATTACTAAATTGTAATAGCTATAACTATAAGTATAACTTCAAAGAGTGCATATAGTAAAGACTGAGAGTGAAAGATAGTACTTATATTCAAAGGTAGATATAAGATATTATATAGAGAAAAAGAAGAGAAAGAGAGAGAGAGATTGCTCAATCACAACAAGCTTAAATTTTAAGTAATAATCACTCATAGCTTCCATAGTATTCTATCGCTAACTAGCTTGAATAGTATTCTATAACTAATTATCCTATTACTAACCAATTACTATATAATAAGTTTAATACAGAATATAGCAGAATATACTGACTATTAGAACTTCTAAAGTATTCTATTATCAACTAATTATTATATGCATAAGCTACTACATATATGATAACTCAGTATTAGCTTGAATAATAACCATAATGGGGAGTATCAGGATAATATCATTATATACCATAACAGTTTTTCTACTTTAGGCTAAAGTCTACTGAAGGTTAGCTATCATCTTCAGGTAATAGTCTAGGTTTCAAATTAGGATAATGAATATAGAATTCATTAATAGCATATAATTTATTTATATTAGTAGTAAGCTCCTAATTTAGTATATCAAATCCTACTTATTTGACTAAGTACTCGAGCTACTTATGACAAATTTAGGAGTCAAAGATTTACTTTATATACTACTCTTTCTTATTATTAACTATAATTAGTAGTAGTAATGAGTTATATTGTCTGGGAAGAGGGTTATTATCGATAGAGTTTAACAGAGAGATAGGTTAAACTTGATAGTAATATACTATAGATAGAAAATTGAGCTTATAGGAATAAGATGAGATGACCTTAATGATCTTATATAGCCCTATTCATTTATAATTTAACTTCTTATTTAGTCGATGTGGGGGGAATAGTATTTTCACATGAACTGGGTTTAGTTATTTTATGCATTTTAGGTAAATTTTATGCTTATGCGCAGTTATGCTTGCATGCGAGTTGTTCATTTATAGGACCCATGAGAGTCATGCTAGTTTCAGCATGACTATTATGTGAGAAAGGGTCTTTGTAATATGTAGTGATCTTTGTGCTTTAGACCAGCGAGAGTCATGCCAGTTTGGGCATGACTGTCAACTGTTATATGGGTCTTACATGTGGCTTAGTTGCAGTTCTCAGCAGAAAAGTTCTGACAGGAAAGTTCTAGCAGGTTCGAGAGTCATCTAGGTATTCGTCAACTGATCTAGATGTTCACTGACTGATTTAGATATTCATCGACTATCATCAGTCTGACAAAATAGATATGGGATCTACGAGAACCGTACCAGTATCAGTATGACTGTCAGTTTGGCAGAAGGTCTTAGTGCTGTTTGTTCATTTAAAAGTGCTTCGTATGTTATTATTGGAAAAAGAATTTGTAGACTTCAGCTTGAATAGAAATGCTTTGTACGTATTAGTACATACATAGAATTGAGAAATAGACTATTATGATTTTTATCTTCTTCATATATCGTCAACTCTATTATTGTTCTCTCCTTCTTACACTTGCTGGTCTTCTCACTAGTCATACAGTGTATGTCTTCTCCATTAGGTTAGGAATACCTTCATATTGGTCCCTTTGACCAGAGATCTAAGAAATGTTTATAAAAAGAAAATTCAATTGATAGGGATGGCAGCAATATTAAAGAATGAGGTAAGAAGAATAGCAGTAACGTTGATGACATCACTCGAATAGATTCGTCTTCCATTTATATTGTGCTACTTCTTGTGCATTTATGTCAATGGCATCATAGATGAATTACTAGTCGAAGTCTTATTGCTAGTGCAATAGTGAATGATGGTGGGGTGTATACTCATACAAGTATACAAGAACTTGTCTGTGCTTTGGAAGTGGAAAGAAAGAAAGGAATAGACAGAATAGAAGAAAGGAATATTGCAATAATGTGAAGCATAGAAAATAGCATATAGTGAACGATTGAGTAGTTATTAGAGTAGATCAATACTGTAAAGAACCATATAATCTACCTTGAAGGTTAGTATCAAGAATATCAAACAATTACTAATAATAAGGAACATATTGTTGTCTAAAATGTATCCAGAGGAAGTAAGTATACCTCAAACTTAATCTGAAGTTGGAGAAAGCTCGAAAGCTATAGAGAAATATAGGACAAAGGAGTCAGTTGCTGTTCGTATGGTTCAAATCACTATGTTGGGCCTGGTAACATTCTATCTAATGCCTGACCAACCAGGTGTACCTTATTTTGATGGAATAGATGCATCAGAGTTCATTGTACAGTGGGAGAATTTAATAAGTGAATGGACAGACAAACAGAAAGTAAAAAGGATCATTCAATACTGTGAAAGGTCGATAGGTAAGTATCTGAAAACAATCAGGGTATATAGGGATAACAAATGGGAGGAGTTCAAATGGCAACTTCTCAAGGACTTCCGGGTCAGCAACTCGGAACTGAAGTGAATTATGGTGAAAGATCTTCGACAAATAGTGGCAGAGATAAAAAAGAAAGAGAACCCTAGTCCTAGAGATTATCGTTCTTTTATCATCGAATATAGTGAACGTTCTGAATTACTGCTGAAAAAGAGAAGAATGGATGAATGAATTCGCATAACCCTCTTTTTACGTACTTTCAAGATTCGGGTGGGAGACAAGATTTACAAAAAGTGTCGAATCGATCTGGAAGACCCAAATATATTTCAAGACAAATGGGAATCTGTCAAGTAAGCGGCCCTAGATTGGTCAGAAGATAAAGGATCACAAATGACACGATTCTTTAGGAAAGAAAAGGAAGATTCAAAGGGTAAGGAAGTTGCCCCACTAGTGAAAATATTGAAAAATAACCACAGACAGCAGGATAAGATCAAGGAAGGGTCAAAAAAAGGCAGGACAGATCCGATGGATGAAATAGTGAATTAGTTTAAGGAGCTGAAGCTGTAGTATATGGAGACATAGTGGGTAGCTAGGAAAGAAGCTCAAAAACGAAATCAAGAGATTGCAGAACTAAGAAGATTGGCTACGAAGCCACAGCTATCTCAGTCATTATATAATCCTAACCAGTTCGGTGGGAGAAGTTATTAACAAAATAGTGGATTGGTGAATATACCCAGAGTGCGAGGATATTATTAGGACAGAGGAGTGCATCGTCGAGAAGAATGTCCATCTTTGAAGAAAGCAATTGAGTGTGGGGACATTCACTA